>CABHPQ010175172.1:8833-63288 GCA_902168405.1 Peromyscus aztecus | reverse complement strand
GCTGGGATGGCTTCTTGGAAGGGAAGACCCAGGCCAGCACGGGGCCACGGTGACTCTAAGACGATTGTTGCTGCTCTGGGACCTTGGCCAAACCATGGGATGTCTCTGGGGAACTCATCTGTAAAGCAGAGGGTAGTTGAAAACCCTGAAAGTGTCTTGGCAACTTGGATTTGAGATCCTCCTAAGTTCCTTGCAGATCTTCTAGCTGGCAGGCACCCCCAACTCTTCCCCTCCAGTGAAAGTAGGGAGCTCTTTCAGGCGAGAAGCAGTTCTCCATCCCTTATCCAGGCTCGAGGCTCACTGAAGGTGGTGGGATCGTGAGCATTTGTTTGAGGTCTGTCTATCTCAGTTCGGCCTTGACTTCAGGGTCTTAGGCAGATCTTGAGGTTTGCTGGCTGCACACAGGTTGGATGACTGCTGCTTGAGTGTGTGGAGCAGGGGAGTGGGGCAGTGTGGATGCAGTGGGATGGCATCCTTCAATCCTCTTATGAGTATCAGCACCGGACTGTCACCACAAAGGCTGGGAGCCACTTGGAGGCTTGGCCTTCCTTGGTCATGTGGAGGGGCGGCCTTCTCAGAGCAATAGGTAGAGGGAGACACTGTTTCAATGAATGATGACTAGCGGTAGCTGCTGGGGGGAAATCCCAGAGGCTGGCCACGGCCCTGTGAAGGAAGCTCTTTAGATTCCAGTCCTATTCCTTCCCCTCAGCTCAGGCTCCTTATCCTCAGCTCAGCTCTCTCATGCTGGGCAGAAATCATGCAAAATTATTCAGCTAAAATCATCCAGCAGGAAAGATACCACGAGCAATCATGGTTTGCTGCTGGGAAGCTGTGGCCTTAACTTAGGCTGGGCAGCGGGAGCCAGGGCTGCAGGAGGCTGACATGTTTCAGTAGTTTGCAGGGATGGAAGATGCCGGGTCCCTGCCGGGTCTCTCCTCATCCGTGCTCAGCCCAGAGCAGGGAGGGAGTGGAAGGGTCAGGTAGTCCGGCTCCATCTTGGTACCAGGTCATCTTGGATGTTGTCAGCCCAGACTCCAGGCTTTTCTGAGCCCTGGCTCCAATCAGGCTAGAGTCACTGACCTGAGCAAAGGAGTTTGTATCTTCAAGCAGCAAATTTCCATCTGGGAGCTGAGCTGAGTGGAAAGGAAGATAGAGGAAAAAGCGAGGAAGGGAGGCAGGAAAAAGTAAGGGAAGAGGGCTGGGGGTCAGAGCCAAAAGTACAAGTCTCTGCTGGGACCCCCGGGCCACACGGAAGTCCGCCTTTTCTGAACTGGCATTCTTCTTTCCAGTTCATTTTGCCTTCTGTCTTGTGGTCATCCCACTGACTCCCTTTTCCCTTTATTTATCCTATCTGCCCATCACTCATTAGCACCTGGGCCCTCCCAGACAGAGCAGGAGGGGTGAGACTCGAGAGGGAGCAGACTGGATCCCTCCCTTGATTTCTGTGATGGAACTGGACACCCAGTGAGAGAGAGAAAAAAAAAAAGGCATGGAATTGGACAGGCCCCCGCTCAGGGTGCACTTCCCGAGCCATAGGTTGGGGCCCTGGGCGTGACCTAACCAGTCCTAGCCATGTCCCACTGACCTCTCAGAACTCCATATGAGAGTGCAGGAGGGAAGGAACCCCCTTGGCTTCTGAGAAGCACAGCAAATCAGGTAGTGGACTCTGTGGTAAGGGCAGGTTAAGCCCAGAGGACCCCAAATTCTCCCTTGTACGTGTGTGGGCAGGAGGCCTCTCCTAGCCCAGTCACTGGCTGTGCCAGGGTACTATGGCATGGATGAGGTATGAGATAGACCATCATCAGAACTTCAGCTGTGGCTGGGCCAGTCTCCATTCACACAGCACCCATACACACGTCCATCCCAGAGAACTGTCTTCCTGTTATTTTAGGATGTGGTTGGACAATCTCGTTTCTCTGCACGTGGGGAAACCAAGGCTGTAGAGGGGTTGGACTGGGTCCTGCTTTCTGCTTAGTTCCAGGAAGTTGGCCTTAGTGCAGGACGGAAAAGAGGCCTGCAGTGAAGGTTGGGACGGGGCCTCCCTGGTGGAGGGGGTATCTGGCACTGTAATGGGACAGGTGGGCCCCTCTGGCAGGCAGGAAACATCATTCTGCCTCCTGGGACCTGGGAGATTCCCAGGGCGTTCACTTTATACAACTCATTAAGCTCCCCATTTATGGGTTATTCAATTTTTGGTATTTGTGTTATATTTCACAATAAAAAAGGTTTAAAAACTCTAATAAATCTCATGGAAACCAATTACATATACAAAGCCTCTGAGGGAGCCCAGGAGGTGTGCAGGCAGCCTCTTACGGCTAAAAAACCCAGCCCTTCCCTCTGCTGTCCTGGAGAGAGACGTGCGGTGAGTGAGGTGTTTGCCAAGAGACCGCATTGCAACCAGAATGTGGTGGGCCGTGTGGTCTTGAGTCAGGGCTGGTAAGGATGCTGGAAGGTCATGGCTGCCAGCAGGGTCCCTGGCTTCCACTTGGAGGCCATGTCCCTCAGTCTACCACATCACTGAGCCCTCGGGGCAGCAGTTACCGGAGATCTGTAGCCAGGGTCCCCCCCCACCACCACCAAGTATGCCTTGCCCTCCTGAAAAATGGGAGGACTGAGATGGGGTGGGGTATCACTTCTAGATTCTGCTCATTTAATTGGCTCGTGAAGACTATAGGTCCAGAGAGGCCATCTTTCCATCCTAAGATCACACGGCATTCAGTAAAGATCTGAACTTAGGACTCTACTTCCAGGACTTTTCAGGAAGATAGACAGCCCCCCCCCCCCCCCAGCCCTTTCTTGGCCAGGTCCCCTTTAGGACATGAGGCCAGCTTGGCCTGAGAAGAATGTGTGGCTCTCTGTTGTCCGTAGTGATACAGGGTTGGCCCCAAACACTTGTGACTTTTAAGTTTGCTGAGATTTAAGGCCAGTACCCGGTGGCCTCCATCTCCCCAGGCTGTGGGCAGGAGGAGAGGTGTGATTCATTTCTCTTCTCCTGGTGCTTAATAAGAACATGGCTATAAATGTAACCGACTGTTTACGAGCCCCACCGGCTGCTGCCTCCTCTCTCTCTGTGTCTGCTGTAACTGTTGTAGTGGGCTCCCCCAGCCTGATCCGCAGCCCTGGGAAGGAGAAAGGGATGCTCTTGGAGCCTTCCCACCTCCAAACTTGGCCCTGCTGTGCCTTCCCTTAGAGTTCCTTTCCCTCCCTGCTAACAACGTGTGTGTGTGTGTGTGTGTGTGTGTGTGTGTGTGTGTGTGTGTGTATGTCTAGGGCAAGCCTAGCTCCTTGACACCATGGGGCTTGGCCAGTCTAGGGAACCTCATATACAGGAACTGTGAGCATGCTCCATGTTCAAACATTGCCAGGGGTTTCCCCAGGTCACAGGACCTCTGCTGTGAGTTTGAGGTCTGCTGCAAGTGGACTTCTGCAATGGCCCTGCTAGCAGCAGCTGCAGAGGACAACGCAGCCTCGGCACCCATGCAGGAGCTGGAGGAGCCAGCTACACCTGCGGCTTTTGTTCAGGAGGACATGGGGACTTGAGACCAGCCAGCACAGCTGCAGAGCAGCTGGCCCCACCACCCATGCACAGAGCCTCACCTTGGTTCGCTCCCTAAGTCCATGTCCTTTCCCCCATCACTGTCATGACTCTGCACAGTGGGACAATCTGGATGCTGGGTAGGACTTGCTGAAGGACCGGTCATGAAACACAGATGGACTTCTCCTGCTGTTTTCAGGAGAAGCTGTGGGCTCCCTACTAAAGGAGGCAGGTTTGGGCTGTGCACTCTTAAGCAGCTTTTACAACCTCTCTGAGTGCCCCCCTGTTGTTCATCTGCAAGACAAGAGGAACAGTGCCTACCTACCACACTGGCTGGTTGTGCTTTGTCGAAGACAGAATGAGACAATTGGCACGCGTCGCCCACACAGAGCCTGGCATGAATAGAGGCTCTGTATTTGTGGGTTTCCTTCCTTCCTACCTGGGCCACAAAAATAGAGGAGGCATTTGAGGCATTGGGGGGGGGGGGGAGCTGAACAAAAAGGAGAGCCCACAAAAGACACAGACTCTGGGAGCTGCCCAATCAATGCTGGCATAAGCAGGCCCAGGCTATCATTGCTTAACCGATTTTGCAGGAGAAAAAAACATCAGAGGACGGCTAGAAATGAAAAACAAACAGAGCAAAACCAATACTCATTTATCTAAAACTAGTTTGCTGTCAAGGAGGGGCTGGTGCCTCTGCCCGAGGATCCGTCAATTCCAACTGCAGAGAGAGAGAGAGAGAGAGAGAGAGAGAGAGAGAGAGAGAGAGAGGAGAGAGAGAGAGAGAGAGAGAGAGAGAGAGAGAGAGAGAGAGAGAGAGAGAACGGACAATGTTCTCTTCCCCAGCCCTTACAGGACAGGGAGGAAGAAGAGGGCTTCTGGTGAAGACTCAAGTGCAGACCCCAGGCAGAGGAAGACAAAGATCTGAATTCTTGTTTGACTAGCAAGGCTTCACTCAGTGTACAAAGCTCTTCAACATCTGCACAAAAGTTTGGGGGGGGGGTCCAGCAAAGCAGAACCAATCGGCGGCCCCTGGAGCAGGGCTGCCATGAGCTGCTGGGCCTGCTCTGCCCTGCCCAAAGCTGAGAGGGAAAGTGGGGACTGAAATGCAACCTACACGTCATTCTGTAGCAGTGGTGCTCAGCCTTCCTCATGCTGTGACACGTTAACACAGTTCCTCATGTTGTGGTGACCTCCCCCATCATAAAATTATTTTGTTGTTACTTTATAACTGTAATTTTGCTACTGTTATGAATCATAATGTAAAGATCCGCTATGCAGGTTATCTGATATGGCACTGTAGAGGGGTCGTGACCCACAGGCTGAGAACCCCTAGGTAGAGCCTGCGCTCTGATTCCCCCAGAGAAACAGGGCTGTACTTCACCCAGCCCCACCCTTGGCGTGTGTAAAGCATCCTGGGGGTTACGGTGTCCCTGGATGAGGTCGAGAAAAGTATCTGCATGGAAGATGAGCTTGTTTGGACTCAGACATGGGGAGGGAGGTCGTTCCACTGTGGCTCAACTGTGTTTCTTGCTGAGACTGTGAGCTACTCCACGGTGAGGCAGAGTCCCCATCTTCTGGAACTGTCTCTCTTATCCCCAATTCTGGGCACTCAGGAAGTTAGCTGTAAGGAAGGAATCTGGAGTGGAAGAGAAGGCTTGGGAGGGGAGCGAGAGAAGAGAGGCGGAAGTGCTGGGTTAGGGGGGCGGCAAGAAGGAGATGCCAGAGTTGTGGATGAAGTAGAACCTGTAGGAAGGCAGAGGCCAGGCCAAGGGAAGGGAGCCACACTGGGCTGGACAGCAGCTAGAGGCTGGACAGAATTCACCAGAGGAGAAGGTGGGTGGCCCCGAAATCCAGAGGCCCTGCAGACCTGGAGTTGGGGAAATCCTGGGGTCTGCATAGCTGTGTTCCTCCCTACTCCCAAAGTATGTTAGAATCATTCCTCTGGGGTAAAGCGCTGTGAGCGGTGACCAGGTCAGCAGGCTGCCCTGGGATGGGGAATGGGATCAGTGCTCTCCCCAGAGAGGCCCTGAGTGCTCTCTGGTCCCTTTCACCAAGTGGGGACAAGGCAAGAAGGACAATGCCACCTGTGGATTCGTAGCAGGGCTCTTAAAAGTTCCCAAGTTCACTGGCGCCTTGAGCTCGGATCTCCTACACCTTGGTGGGAAACAAACGCAACGCCTGTTGTCTGAATGGTACTTGGTTTGTGTGTTTTGTTACTCTAGCCTTAATGGACTGAGGCAAGGTCCCTGCCTGTGAGCTGAAGCTCCGAGCTGGTTTCCTGGAGGCTGCATGTATCAGCAAGCCTGGAACACTAACCCACTTTGCTGGTTAGTTTTTTGTTAACTTGACACAAGCTAGAGCCATATGCGAAGAGAAAACGTCAACTGAGAAAATGCCTCCATCAGTCTGGACTGTAGGTAAGTCTATGAGTCACTTTCTTGATAAATGATTGATGTGAAAGGATCCAGACCACTGCAGGTAGTGTTACCCATGGACAAGAAGTCCTGGATTGCATTTTGAAAGAAACAAGTTGAGAGAGGCATAGGGAGCAAGCCAGTAAGCTCCATGGCCTCTGCTTAGTTTCTGCCTCTAGGTTCCTCCTTCAAGTCCCTGCCCTGACTTCTGTCAGTGATGGACTGTAATCTGAGATGTATAAGCCAAATGAACCATTTTCTTCCCATGTTGCTTTTGGCTGTGGTGTTTTATTACAGCTACAGAAATCAAACCAGGACACCCCCCCACCCCGCCCCATGCTCTGATTAGGGAGCAAGGTCCTGAGTTTTCAGCAGCCCTTGCTTGTATGTTACTGATGAGGAACAGGGGTGCATGCCGTCCTGGAGCCTTGTCCTTCAGAAGAGCTGAGAGCATAGCAGCTGGAGCCCTGTAGCATGCAGGTCTAATGGGGTGGTCTGTAAGAAACACTCTCTGGGTTCTGGAGACATCTTTTTTGATAAACAGTTCTGGGTGTCCTATGGTCCAGTCCATGGGGCTGTCCACAGGGCCAGGTAGAACCCAGGGCATCACCTAGGAGTAGATACTCTCCTGACTATGGTCCCAGGCTACCTGGGAATATCCTAACTCTGCCATTCACTCGCTGTGTATCTTGGAGAAGTGGCTTAACCTCTTTGAGCCTCAGTTCCCTCATAATACCAATAGTGTCTGTCTCAGAGCTGTG
Source organism: Peromyscus aztecus (assembly GCA_902168405.1). Taxonomy (NCBI): domain Eukaryota; kingdom Metazoa; phylum Chordata; class Mammalia; order Rodentia; family Cricetidae; genus Peromyscus; species Peromyscus aztecus. The sequence continues at coordinate 56,575 of CABHPQ010175172.1, read as the reverse complement.
ATAACAAAACCAGGCTTTGCACACCAAGCGCTTTCATGAGGGTCGGGCACAGAACATGTCGCAGTGGGGATTTGTAGATGGATCTCCCCAGAACCTTCTATACTCTCTCCTCTCTTTCCTCAGCTGTTTTTAGCTTTATTGAAGTTTAACATCCAAACTCCAAGCGGCTGAATTCTAGAATGCCCATTTTGTCCCACCTAATGGGATACTTGAAAGAGTCTGTGACCCCATTTGTACCAGAGGACTGGACGGTGAAGGAGCAGGCACTAGCTCCAGCTGGGATGAACTAAGCACGCGTTCCCCTCCCCCTTTCATTGAACAGTCCCAAGAGACCTACAGAGAGCGCATGATGTCTGGGTATAGACAGGACAGGAACAGATGCACTTCCTCCTCACTTCTCTTTTGCTCAGCCCTCCTGTAACCCTGTGTAGCACAGGTGAAACAGCTACAGTGTGGCTGAGTCCCCAGGGGAGGGACATCTCCCTTACGGTCACAGGGGTTGTGGTTCCATTAAGTTATTTGTGAGCAGACCTACACAGTCTTTCAAAGACTTTGGAAAAGAGCTGAAAGTCAGGCTCTCATTCGACTCCCAGATGTGACAGCGTGTGGCACAGACACAGATGTAAACAGCGTGCCAACAGCTTTGAAGACGTACTGGTGTTGAGACCGCAGCTGACAGCAGACTGGCTGGAATTCTTGACCTGAGCCCAACTGGGTTGCTTGCATGCCCTGACAGAAACAGCAACCTCCTCCATAGGAGTCAACTAAGATCCAGAGCCAAAAGGTCCGAGATTCAACTAAATTCACCTGGAATCTGAAAGAGCCCAGGAAAACCTCAGCATTTATGGGAACAGACAGAGATACTGACAGCAAGAAGCCACAGATGGGGAGCCGTTAGCAGAGATTTCAAGGGAGTGTTTAGAAACGTGCTCCAAGAATCAATGGCCAGAGCCAGGCATGGTAGCATGTGCCCTTTAATCCCAGTACTTCAGAGGCAGAGGCAGGAGGATCACTGAGTTGGAGGCCAGCCCCTGGTGTACAGAATGAGTTCCAGGACAGCCAGGGATACAAGGAGAAACCCTGTCTTAAGAAAAAAATCAAAGGCCAACAGTCTTGGGTTGGTGAGATGGCTTAAGCAGGCAAAGATGTTTGCCACCTGTCCTGAAGATCTGAGTTCAAGTCACAGGTTCCTCAAGATGGAAGGAGAGAACTGACTCCCACAAGTTATCCTCTGAACTCCACAGTCAAGCTGTGGCATGCATGCATGCATACACACACACACACACACACACACACACACACTAACATATAAATAAAAAATTAAGCCGGGCGGTGGTGGCGCACGCCTTTAATCCCACCACTCGGGAGGCAGAGGCAGGTGGATCTCTGTGAGTTCGAGGCCAGCCTGGGCTACCAAGTGAGTTCCAGGAAAGGCGCAAAGCTACACAGAGAAACTCTGTCTCGAAAAACAAAAACAAAACAAAAAAAAAAAACAAAAAAAATTAAAAGATAAACACTCTTGAAATGGATTAAATGACAGACTCATCACGGAAACAGAAAATTGAAAGACGAACCAATTGGAAATCTCAGAACTGAAAAGGATAAATAAAACAAGAATATCTCACCACATAGCCTCAAAACAGCAATTAAGTGACAGAGAAGACCATGAACTTGAAGACTTAGCATTAGGATTGTACCCAGAGTGAACACAACAGAGAGAAATGATTTAATGGAAATAACCAGAGCCTTGGGACCCATGAAGCAATATTAACGGGTCCAACATTTGTCTCATCAGAATCTCAGAGAACAAGAAGAAAGAATAATGTACAAAATGAATTCAAAGAACTAGTAGGGAGAAGGTTCCCAAATTTAGCAGAAGACATGGATATGTGAGATCTACTGAGCCACAGAGCAGCTTCACCCAAAGAAATCTTCACCAAGACATCCATCAGACCACGAGCATTGGACACAAAGACAAATCCTAAAGCCACCAGAGAAAACGACACACCCCTCAAGGGGAACTGTGATGCAGATGACAGACGATTTTTTTTTTTTAAACCAGACATTATGGAGGATAGGAGGAAGATGGAAATTTTTAAGTGCTAAAAGAAAAGAATCATCACCTCAATTTTACATTCTGTGGAAATGTTTCTCAGGAATAAAGATATCCTTGGAGGAGGAAAACTTCAGAGATCAACTCTGTCATGTTCCCTCTGAAGGAGGCACTGGGTCAGAGGCCACTTGGCATAGCATGAATAAAGAAAGAGCAACAGAGGTGGCCGTTGTTTGTGTCTGGGAAAATATATATATTCTCCTGGGTTCTTGGAAATGTTAGACAGTTAAAAACAAACCTCGTAATGTTGTCTGAATCCTCAATGTGTGTATCGCTATCGTTTATAGAAAAACTATGACAAGAGACCAGGGCGAGTTCCCGCACTCCACTTGTGCTGTGATTTGGATGCTGAAATGTCCCCTGACAGCCTCATGTGCTTAGTGGCACCACTGAGAGAGAGAGAGAGAGAGAGAGAGAATGATGAGGGATCTGACTTCATTAGGGATCCACCCATTGATGGGTTCCTTATTGAATGGATTATTGGGAAGTAGTAAAAACCAGAAGGTGATCGGAGGAAATAGGTTCTAGAAACAGAAAAGGTTATCTTGTCCCTTTCTTTCTTCTCCTCATTATCTCCCTGACACGATGAGGTGAGCACTTTCCACTATGCCCAAGAACAGTGTGGCTTCCCTCCATCCCTGTCTTAGTTGGGTTTCTATTGCTAAAACTCCCCATTGCTCGCTCAGCCTGCTTTCTTCTATCACCCAGGGCCGTGGGCATGGGGTGGCACCGCCCCTAGTAGGCTGGGCCCTCCCACATCAATCATTGATCAAGAAAATGCCCTATAGATTTGCCTATAAAAAAAATCTAATGGACGCATTTTCTCAATTGAAATTCCTCTTCCCGGATAACTCTGGCTTGTATCAAGTGGAAAAAAAAACCAAAAACCAAAACCAAAACCAAACAAAGGACAACCAGCACAATGCCTTTATGCCATGAGGTGGGCAGCTTTCCTGCATGCCCTCCCACCACGAGGTGAAGAGCATTTCTTTGGTACCTATGCCACACATGGGCAGCTTTCCCCTCTGCCTTTACACTAGGAGCTCACCATGATTACTCTACTCTACGACAGGACTAAAAGCAACGGATCTAGGTCACCAAGGGCTGAAGCCCTTGTTCAGCTGTTTCCTTATGCATGTTGTCCTTACAAAAACCAATGTCCACAACCTGGAAGTGATAACATAGTGATTTGAAGTGGGACTATGAAGAGTTAAGGGTTCATATTGTCTTCTCTACAAAAACCACCAAAAATGCCCCACAAGGAGAGGTTGTGGAAAAATACAGTAGGTAAATTAAAGTGGAACCCAAGACACTGTTCACACGACTTAGAAGAAGTCGAGAAGTGAGGAATGAGGAAAAAAAAAAACAACAAAAAGACTAGAGGAAAGAAACAGGAAACTGATAAAACGGAATTCAATCCAGACCTGCTGTCACCTTGAACCAGAACTCTCCAAGAGTTGGGAAAGAGAAACATTTGCTGTCTAAGCCACTCAGTCCGCGCTACTCTGCTAAAGTCCAAACGTAGACAATCAGAAGCAATCAAAACATACTCAAGGTAAGAGTTACCCAGAAGGAGCCTACAATTATTAAGATTTGTACATAAAAAAATCTTTTAAAAAGTGAATCTCCCAATCAAGATAGTTTTTCTGCAAAGATTGCCAAAGATTTTTTTCCTTCATGTTTATAAAAATTCTCCTAGAATATAGAATATAGGATATTATGTTATAGAATATAGGATATATTATAGAATATGGGATATTATATTATAGAATATAGGATATAGATTCTAGAATACAGGAGAAAGGGGGAGGACTTCCAAGCTCATTTAACATGAGTATCAAGAAAGAGAAGCAGAGACCAATTTCCCCTATGAACACACACAAAATCACCTAACAAAATATTAGCGAATTGTTTTTAACAGTATATAAAAAGCACTGCACACCATGACTAAGAAGGGCTTATCACAGGGATGTCAAGCTGGTTAAATATTTGAAAATTAAACAATGTAAGCTGCTATAATACAGCCTCAGTAGAGGTTGATTATATTGAAGCAAATGATTCTACTAACCAATGCAAGAGACACACTTAACCCTGACTTGTGAGAAAACTCTTCAGGGCCACCAGGGACCTTCCTTGCCCTGTTGAAGGATATCTGTTTAAAAAAACAAAAACCAAAAAAACCAACAACCTCCAGCTAAGATCATGTGGTATATGTGTAACATCATCATGTGAGACAGTGTTTCCCAACTAAGGTGAGGATAAGGATGGTCGTCCTCCCTGGGAGTTCTAGCCGCTGCCGCAGTAGGGCAAGGAAAGTAAATAAAGGTATGCCGATTGAAAAGTAAGAAGTTACATTGTTCCTATTCGCAGAACAAATGTTTGTGGTGTTCATAGATGCCAAGAAATCCACCAGTGCTCTGTTCGCTAAGCTGCAGTTAAAGGCAAGTAGGTTACAGGATACATGCCCAGTAGATGATAGTCGATCCTATTTCTCTATATTGGCAACAATAACTGGAGGCCCACTAAAAAGATTTTTTTAAAAAAATTTTTGCTGCAAGGTGTGTTTTATTTTCATCAATCATACAAAAAATATCCCAGGGAAAACAGGTGAAATTTGGCAATCCGATTAGGAGCAGGGGTGTCCCCCTTCAGAGACCCGTACTAAAAAGATTTTAAAATGGCATCATTTACAGTAGCTCTGAAATGCTGAAAGATTGGGTATACATTTAGCAAAACATGTACTGGCTTTGTACATTGAAAATTACAAAATGCTTTTGAAAGAAAGAAACCAGCGAAGGTTTGTACAAACGCAGAGCCATCAGGGGCAGCCTCCATAAACAAAGACACACAAGTCAGAAGAATCAGCATGATAAAGATGTCAGATTTCTCCAACCAGACCTATCGATTTAAGACAATTCCAGTGAAAATCCAGCAGGATTTTTTTTTTCTTCTTTAAAGCTCTAAACAAACCGCTTCCAAAATGTATTTGGAGAGAAAGGCAAAGGAATTAGGTAGTCAAAACAATTCTGAAACAGAAGAAGTTTGGACAGCTCACAGTCCCCAATTCGAAGGCTTATCATAGAGCTGCAGCAATCAAGGCATCGTGGGACTGGTGGGAAGAGCGACGTGTATGCAGAGTGATCGATGATCAACGGACCGTGTAGGAAGTCAGGAGCAGAACTGTGTGTAAGACATGGCAGAGGGGGAGGGGTAATTCAACAGAGAATTGCCCGTCTCCCCCACGAATGGTACTGAAACACTGGAGATCCAGGTACACAAAAATAACCCTAAGCATCATGCCATATGCAGAACACCAGTCAAGGTGGATTATAGATCAAAACATCAAACACAAAACCTTTAGAAAAAAGTATATGGCCAATCATAGTGATTTAGGTCAGGGGAAGAATTCTTAGATCTGATGTAAGAAACGTTATCTACAAAGTGAAATGTGATAAACAGGATGTCATCAAAATAAGTTCCTGCTAAATGAGTGGGGCTGCTAAGGGAATGCAACACAAGCTTTAGACTGGGGGAAATGTCTACAAACCGCATATAGGAGAAAGGATTTGTATCCAGAATATACAAAGAGCTCTCAGGATTCAAAAAAAGAAACAATGTAATAGAAAAATGGACAAAATAAAAAAATAGGTACTTCATCAAAGAGAACACATGCATGTAAGTAAACACATGATAAAATGCTAGACATCACTAATTACTAGGAAAACATAAAGCTACAATGAATACCATTATGTGTCTATTGGAGTGGCTAAAATAAATTGGACAATAATAAGTGCTGACAAAGATATGGAAAAACTAAACCACTTTGTGGATGGAAATGTAAATTTTTTTTATAGTTTTCTATTAAATACACACATCACACCCCTCAGCCATATTATTCTTAGGTATTCCTCCTAAAAGAATTATGTTGAGACAAAAACCTATAGGTGAATGTTCACAGTAAATTTATTTAACATTACCTGAAACTATAAACGATCCTATTGTCCTTCAAAGGTGAGTACCCAGGGCACACCCACACAATAGACTACTCCTTAGCAACAAGTGAAAGTAAATGATGCACAAAAGGTGAGTCTCAAAGGCAGCAACAAAAGCCAGTCGCACAGGACTTTTTTTTTTACTGTAGGATGACTGGTATTTCTATGGTAATTGTAGACAAGCAAAGAAATAATAGGCTCATGGTTCCCTGGGTGTGAGAGTTGGGGAGGATTTTCCTACGAGGGTCAGCATAAGGGAGTTTTCTGAGGTAATACTCTGTTCTGTAGTGGTGGACACATAAATGTGGTAGTTTAAAAGTCTCAGAACTCTGGGTGCTAGAGAGATGCCTCGGTGTTTACGAGTACTGGCTGTTTTTGCAGAGGACCCGGTTTGATTCCCAGCACCCACCTGGTGGCTCACAGCCGTCCCTAACTCCAGCTCCAGGGGACTCTAGCGCTCTCTTCTGGCCTCTGTGGGCATTGCATACACGGACATATAAGCCATCAAAAAACTCCTACACAAAAATTAAAATTAAAATAAAAAACTAATAGAACTGTAACAGCCCCCAAGCAAGTCAAATTTATGTTATATTTAACAACTTAAAAAAAAAAGCAAGCTAAAAGTGTCATGATACCCCAGAGGCCCAATGAATGGCAGAAAGAGAGTTGCAGAAGAAATTAATTCTCAGGTCTAGTCACGAGGAGGTCCCATCTCAGAGCCAACCCCTGGAGGTGCAGGCTTTCATGGTCCAGAAGAAAATAAAATTCCTCTTTGATCATCGTTCTCCATCACCAGCACAGTGGTCCAGTTTGACAGCCCCAGGAGTCCCAGCATGATCTGATGCACACACTGAAAATATCCGTCTCCACGTGGACCTCCGTCTCATCTTCCTCCCCAGCACTACCCTCCAGCTGCCCTTGTCATCATTGCTCATGCCAGAGACCTAGGGTGGCCTTTCTGGTCCCTTCCCCACCTCATCCTGTCGTTCCATGAGATGTTCCTCTACATAGCGTGAATGTCCATCATTCTGACCTTATCCCAGCCTCAACCCACATCTGTCTTCCTTATTCCCAACTCTGGACCATGGCAATGGCCTCATCCAGCTCCCAACCTCTCCCCCACACCAGTCCTCTGGACCCATTGCCTCCTCTGCACAGCTCCAGCATGCTCTTTCTGAAGCCCAGACTTCAGGTCCCTGCTTGAAGCCATCATGGTCCCTTAGGAGGGGAGAACTGCTTCCTCCTAGCCTCTGTGCACTAGCTCTTCCCCTCGTTGCTGGGACAAAATACTTGACAAGGCAAATCAAGGAAGGAAAGGTTGATTTTGGCTCGGAGTTGAGGAACGGCCGGCCCACCATGGCAGGGAAGGCATGGTGGCTGCTGCTTGGGACAAGTGGTTACATTGCATCTGTAGTCAGGAAGCAGACAGATGAATACTGGTGCTCAGCTAGCATCCTCCTTTGTCTACAGCCTAGGACAGCACTTCTCAACCTATGGGCTGTGACCCCCACGGGGGTCACATATCAGACATCCTGCATATCAGATATTTACATTATGGTTCATAACAGTAGCAAAATTACAGTTATGAAGTAGCCATGAAAGGAATTGTAGGGTTGGGGGTCACCGCAACGTGAGGAACTGTATTAAAGGGTTGAGAACCACTGCTCTAGGACCTTAGCACATGGCATGGTGCCATCCACATTTAGGGTGGGTCTTCTTATTGCAATTTACCTAATCCAGATAACTCTTACAGATATGCCCAGAGGAGTGTCTCTGCATAATTCTAGATGCTGTCAAGCTGACAATCAATACAAACCATCACATTCAGCTTTTGTGCGGGCTTTCCAGTTAGTGCCTCTCTTTGAAACCTTAAGCCTCACTTATTCTTCCTCCCAAAGTTCCATGACCCTCTACCATTTTCTGGAATTATCTGCTGCTAAGGTTGCATCTTATGTGCCTATTGTGGTAAAGGCTTGGTCTCCAGTATGATGTTAGGAGTGGGAAGGAATCCTAAAAGGTGGAGCCAGAGGGCCTCAGATCACTGGGGGTTGTGCCCATGATGGGGGTAGAGTGAGAGGGTGGGTGTAGGGGGAGGAGGGGAAGATGTCTGTAGGAGGCTGGTCCCTTTTCACCTCCCTTTTGATTACAACCAGGTGGTCAGCAGCTTGGCTCTGCCATGTACTCAATGATGATATGCTACCACAGTCCCAGACACAATGGAGACCATCAATCCTGGACTAGATCTTCCCAAACTGTAGGAGTAGGGCACCAGAGGTGTTTGTTGTAGGGATGGACAGATGGCTAGTGCAGTGCGATCATCTTTCCTTGGCTGCCTCCTGGTTTTCTTTCAGGCCCATCTTGGACGTCTTCTTTTAGAAGTTCTTCTGAACCTTGCCTCACCCAACCCAGACAGTTTAGGCATTCCTCCCTGGGCTTCCTGTCCACCCAGCCTCTGTCTCACTTCCCCTGAAGCCTGCTCAGAGGACAGAGACAGTCTGCTGAGAATGTGTTGGGAGCAGGGCCTGAAGGATAGCCTCCATCCCTCCGAGCATGGCTGTGGAAGCCATTCAGGAAATCTAACGAGGAAGATTCCACAGGGTCACGTGAGACTCACTGTCTACATGCACTCACTACAGCGCACTCAACTGTGTCTGCTGGTTCAATGTCTACTTGCGTAGTTAAGAAAAACACCCAAGTCCCTTCCTCATTGTGATTCAGCCGCAGCCCTCTGATGAAGTTCTGTATAGGGAGAAGGAGGACCACAGATAGTCAAAAGTCTTGAATTCAAATCCTGCCTCCATTTCTACTGTTACTCTTGTTAAGACACTATTGCTCTCCGACCCTCAGTTTACTATCCATCTCATGAGGCAAATGGAACTTGTCTGGCCCATCTCCTAGTATGGCAAGTCTGAGAGTTGGATGAGAAGTCAGCCTTGGGCCAGTGGGACATCCCCAAGGGTGGCTGAGTAGATAACTCACCTGTGGTAAGCAGTCACCTCTACCCTCTCTTGAAACATTCAGCCAAAGCAAGGAGAGGAAAAGGTATTCAGGGAGGCCCCCCGCCTTCCCTCACCCACTTCTTAATTGCAGGGTGGGCAGCTGCCATCACCCCTTTCCTCTCCCACATTTGGTTCAAACCCCTAATTTGTCAGTCAGGGAAGCAACCAAGCATTAGCAATGGGTGGAACACGCCAGGCAAGAGTGGCATTCACTCCGCCCGCGGCTAGGGCGTGGAAGGGTGACATGTGATTACCACGAGGTGGAACGGGGGTTAGGGTGGCATCTTGCCTCTCTTGGCCTCTCATTTCTGCACACAGGGAGAGTTTTGGAGAGGGGGCAGGTGGCCACTCGCAGTGGGCTCTCTGCTTTTCTCTAATAGTCACCATTAATAAAACATTGCATTGAACCCAAGCTCAGAGGGGATAATTGGAGCCATTTGTCACAACTCCAGCCAGAGAGAAAGGTTGACTGCTTGGCACAGTGGCTGGTGAGTAGGCCTTGTGGGGTAAACTGAGAACCTGTGGGAGCTAAGGACTTGCAGAGGAATGAGTTCCTAAGAAAAGGCACAGGCCAGAGGTTCTAACCCTCCCCTTCCTTAACCCAGGACAGCAAGGACCTCCCTTTCACTCCACACAGTAGCCATGAGGCCAGGCTCTGCTGCCAGCAGGAGAGCTGGGGTCCTGGCCTCACTACTTGCTGGCTCAGCGCATCTCTTTTCTAAGGCTTAGTTTCCCCATCTGCTTAGCAGACATGAACCTAGTTCCTATATAGAGCTTTGTTAAATGGTCTGCTGCACTGGCATTCTCAGTGACCAGGAAGCACTCACTGCTGTTCAGTATGGCTGGCTGAAAGGGCATGAGGCATGGACTCCAAACCACTTATCCACAGGGTAAATAAAGACCATAATAACAAATTATAAAGTAGAACAGTGAGGCTGGAGAGATGTCTCAGTAGTTAGAGCACTTTCTGCTCTTCTAGAGGACCTGAGTTAGTTTCCCAGCACCCACAACAAGCAGTTTACTCCAGTTCCAGGGGACCCTACATCCTATTCTGACCTCGTGGACACTGAGAGGGCCAGGAAAACATCATAACAGGCTACTCAGTCTTCTGTCAGAGATCAGGCCTCGATTTCAGTTTTCTGAGATTGAGCAGGCAGTTTCTGAAAGAGCCATGAACAAAGGATGGTCAATCTTCAACACCCCTGACAGCAGGGACGAGGAGGTCCAGTACATGCAGTACCGGCCTCAGCCAGCCCTCACAGCCAGCACATACTAGGCCAGCCAGCCTCCTTAGTCAATAAGCTCAAGGTAATAACCAAATAGGGACAAAACTTGGGACTTGTCCAGACCTGCCCCCAAATGGAAAAGCTGTAGCCTTAGCCAGTCCTTGCTAGCCCTAACCAATTAGAACATACTAATATGATTGCCACTTGCTTAAGCCAATCATATCTGAGATGACCTAACTGCTCTAGGAGCTTCTTTTAGCTGTGCTTAAAAGAAGCCTGTGAGCTTCTTTGGGAGTTGTTTCCATTTTGCCTTTGTGTAGGATGGTCAGCTCCAGCATGCTGGAATCATTCTTGAGATAATGAATGCTTTTGTTGATTGCATACATGGATGGTGGTCTTCTGTGGGATTTCTCCAGGACCCTAACAGACACCCATACATGTAGAGACACATATACACATGTTGTTGAGTGGCACTATTCCTGAGAGTGGTGAACAAATGTCTACTGATGACAGATCAAAGTAAGGATACTACCAAAGTCCAACTCTGTGAGCCAATGAGTTTTGTTGGGTCTACTTATAGAGAAATATGAGTGAGGGGTTACTCACAGGAATATGGGTGAAGGGTTACTCACAGTAATATGGGTGAGGGGTTACTTATAGGAGCAAAAATGACTCAAAGACAACTGTATCACTAAAAACCCACCCCAGCATGGGTGACAGCTCTTGAAAGCTGGGAACCTGGAGCACCTGGCACAACCTGCCAGCAGCTCAACAAGTTGGAGAGTATCCTTTCCAAGGGACTCAGCTGGCTGGAGCCTCTTTCTGTCAGCTATGTTGGTCTCAGCTTCTTCCAGTCAGCTTAGCTTGTCTGAGAGTCTCTGGGGAGGGGGCATCCTTACTGTTAATATACACATTTGGAGGGAGGGGCCTAGTGCATCTGGTCAGTTTCAGGAACTTCCTGAAACTATTTTGAGCTGTTTACTTCCTGTCTTAAGGAGCTTCCCTGCAGGATGGAATGTTTTACACACATACACACCCTCAGAACATCCTGCTGTTTCATCCCACCCTGCATAACACATTGTGTCTTAAAGAGCTTCCCTCCAAAACAGAAGGTTGTAATATTGGGGAAAAAATTGCTACACAACGTAAAAGCGTAAATAAAAATTCATATTTTAAAATTATATTAGTGGCTAGAGAGAGATGGCCTAGTGGTTAAAAGCATTTGCTTGCTCTTCTAGAGAGGCCAGGTTCAATTCCCAGCACCCACATGATGGCTCACAATCACCTGGAACTCCAGTTCCAGGCAATCCAATGTCCCTTTTTGGCTTCTGAGGACATATACGTGGTGCATAAACATACAAGCAGTCAAAATACCCATACACATAAAGTAAAAATTGAGAGATTCTTTTTTAAAGTAGTAAAGACTTCATCCTTAGGCAGACTCCCAGGGTTTCCAACCCAGTCTACGTTATCACACACAGAAGTTAACGGTGATAGCACTCCCCTGTGTGGTAGCCTTCTCCTTTCTCCAGTAGTCACTTTCCTCCTGGTGGAGCTGTTTGAACACGCCTTTAGCAGATACACCTCAGCACACATCCTGCAGACCCTCGGACGTTCAGCACTGGACTCTAACCAGCTGAGATGTGGTCTACCAGAAGGAGAGTCACTGGAAGTCAGCCTGGCTAGATGGCAGGGAATGGATCTTCCAATGTTTTATTTCAGAAATCTCAAGAGGAATGGGACATTTCATAGTCAACAGGCCTTCTTGGGTGTTTTTTAGGACTGATGAGGTCTATTTCAGAAGGCTTCCTCCTGCCAGGAGGTTGGAATGGAACAACTTCCAGTGGAAAATTGTGATCCTTGAGTAAGGGCCTGTCAAACCTCTTGAGACATCCAAGTCATTGAAGGATACACCAGCATGTCACAGGTCATTTCCGGGGGCACTGTGAGTGGTCAGGGGCTGGGACTGAGTCCAGATACCTGAGCTGGACTCCTCCTGCCACACTCAGGCTGGATTGGAGAGCCTATTTGAGATGTAAACAGTGTACATGTCGACTGTGATGTTTCAGTGTGGGTGGGTCATATTTGATCATCTGTGAGCCCAGAAGGGAAAGAACCCTCCTTAGAAGCTAGTACTCCTTAGCCAGCCTTCACCTTTGGCTAAGTACTATGATCAGAGGCCTCGTTGACCTTGGGAGACTTTTCTAACACGAAGGGGTCCTCCAGTTCATCTAGACTAAGTAAGACGAACAAGCCAGAGACAGAGCCGCTGTCATGAACAAGTGAGGCGACCGGTGCTGCTTACCCCAATTCTACCTCAGACCACAGCCTCCCTGGGTCAGACTCTCTGAACAATCTGGAACTGGTGTCCCAGAAGGTGCCTGAGGGCTGCATCCAGGCACTGTGGATGGAAGATTCCAGACTATGAGGAGCTGCTGTGGGTAGCCTTTGAGCAGCAGGAAGACTGAATTGACTTTTGTCTTCCCAGAGTCTTATGCTGAAGCCCCAGGCTCACTCAGTGTGACTGCATTTGAAACAGAGTGATTAGAGAAAGACCAAGGCTAAGTGACGTCATAGGGTCGGCCCAAATCCCATAGAGTTACCAGTGTGAGCTTCTCTCTCTCTCTCTCTCTCCTTCCCCTCTATCTCCCTTCCTCTTTCCCAGCTTTTCCTGGCCTTTCTTCCCATTCCTTGTACATACACTAAGGCAAAGACATGTTAGCACACACAGGGTGAGGGCAGCCATTTGCAAGCTAGGAGAGTGCTCAGAAGATCCCAATCAGACTGACGCTGGATCTTGAACTTCCTGCCAAACAAAAACGTCTTGGCGTTGAAGCCATCTGGTCTGTGGCATCTTGTTGTGTCAGCCTGAGAGGATGAAGGCAGAGCAGATGAGCAGCAACCATTCAGCTGCCTTTCCCAAGAGTCACCTGCTGTGGTATTCTGAAAGATGGCTGCCACCCTCACAGCAAGCCAGGAAAGCTAACACTGATGCCTGTTTGGATTACACAGTGGCCTGCCTGACACAATCTTCCTCAGCATAGGACGACCCATGCTGCTGAGAGGAGAAAAGGCCTTGATGACCCTGGAGGGATCATGATGTACAAAGGCTCTTCCTTGCTCTCTCAGTCCCCCAAAGAATGCCAAGTGCAGGTGCTATTATTATCATCACAGTGAGAAACCTTCTGAAGTTTCAGAGAGTTTATTTTTATCTCTGATTGTATGGATTTGAACCCTGGCCTCTCTGACTATAAAAATTTATATATATGCACACACACATACACCTATATACACATACACCTACACCTACACCTACACCTACAACTACACACACACACACACACACACACACACACACACACACATGTGGCTTAAGTTTTCCTGCCTAGCCACTGGCCATCAGTGTTTTATTAGCAACACATTTGCCATACAGAACATCCCACAGCACACACACACACTGGTATTAGGGTTCTAACCCAGGAGCTTGTGCTTAGAGGGCAACAGTGGTCTACCACTGAGCTACACCCATCACAACTTTTAGTATTTTTAAAATTTAGGATAGAGTCTCATTAAGTTGTCCAGGCTACCCCTGAAATCACTCTGTAGCCTAGACAGGCCTTGAACTATCAACTCATCTGCCTCAGTCTCTTGAGGATCGCAGGAGCTAGGACTGCAGGGTTTCACAATCAGGCCCAGTTCAGAGCTGTATTTTGGACCATGGGCTCAGAGACCCTAGTATTTTCAGCCCCTACGCTGGGAGCCTGCTTCCTCCATGCCCAGCCTACTCAGCCCATCTCTTACAGAAATGGTGACCTGGAAAAAACTGCAACTCAGAAAGGTTTGCTGGAGGAAGTGATTACCTGACCACCTGGCCCCATCTAGCAGCCAGGATCCCCTTCAGGTGGGGTACTGAAACCCCATCTTCCTCCTAGGGGGTTCTCTGACCTTGACCTGTCTCTGTACCTGTGGTGGCAGACTTGCTGCAGTGACCAGCAAACAAATTTAGTGTCGTTCCCCCCGTCCCTACCAATCTGCCCCTCTGGCCTTCTTACTCAAGCCTCGGGGCTTCAGCCTTGCTGGGCCCTCTGCCTGGGTACCCTTCCTTCCTCCCCAGGTCTTCACAGCTCAGTGGCTTCACTTTCTCCCAGCAGCCACCTCCTCCCACCACACCTGATCGCTGTTTAAAATCTTTTCTTTCAATATTAGAGACTGAACCTGGGTCTTATACAAGCAAGGTAAATGTCCTACCACGGTGTAACATTCCCCAATACTTTTGAGGCATAATTTTAAAAAAAAGTTATGAAATCCTTTATTTATTTATTGTGTGTGTGTGCACGTAGAGGTCAGTATAGTCAGTTCTAATTCTACCACGTGGGCCTTAAGGATCAACCTCAGGTCATCAGGCTGGGCAGGAAGCACCTTTAACTCACTGAGTTATCCACGGGCCCTTGGTGTTTTGAGGCAGGGTCTTGCTAAGTTGCCTAGGTTGCTATTAACTTACTCCATAGCCCAGGCAAGCCTTGAACTTGTAATCTTCCTGCTTCAGCCCCTGGCTTCTGTCTTGTTCATTTATAATGCCTCTGCCTGGTGGAGGCATTAGCAAAGGAACCACTGTGCATTCACCCTAGGGGAAGAGATGTGTGCCTGGGGGTCCTGCCGGGGATTCACCCTTGGTCCCTGTGTGGTCTGCAGAAAGCTGAATACTCCTGCTTTGGACCACGGGCCCCAGGACCCTGCCTGGACCCCCTAGCTGACCAAGGATGGCTGGGTTGTGTGTGTGGGCTCTGCTGGCTGGTTTCCATGCTAGTCTATGGGGTAACGCCCCTCTCTCTGGGATGATTAGTCCTCAGTACACAGCATTTCTCCCTGATACTGTGCCGTCACTAATTCTGCTTAGCTCTCCTCTGAGAAGATTTTGTGGAAACATTCTCAGTGGTGCTATCTAAAGCTAAATTAATTCTGCTGATTAATTTCTGTCCAAGTAGATTTGTGCCCAGGCGACCAGGGCCAGCGTAGGGGAAGAGTGAGTGAGATGAGTGTCCCCTCCTTGAGGGTTTGACCAAGGCTTCTACCATGCTCTGAAGCTGGGATTTGAGTTGTCCCAGGCTGGTATTGGGGGACATTGCTGGGGGGGGGTGGTTCTGGTATTGATTTGACAGGGCGGCAGGGAGGGGTTCATCCTTACCAAAGAGGAGGGTGATCTTAGGAGGATCCAGCGGCTGCTTGTTCTCACTGCATCCTACTAGGGTGTGGACAGGTACCAGCTCCTCAGAGAAGGCACAGTCAAGATGTTGGGTTTTGTAAAGAAAGTGAGAATCCTGTGGGAAAAACAAAGATGAGTTCAGTGCAAGCCTCGAGGCTTCCGGGTGCCTACAAAACTCAGGGTTCTACATTCCCCAGTGGGTGACCCTGGATTCCTCTCTGTGTGGTCTGTACATAGATGAGGCTGTCACACTGTGGTCAGTCTCAGGAAAGACTTCTGGGAAACAGTGCTGTCTAATGTTGCTGAGTTGCTTCCGGGGGGGGGGGGGTCCAGGCAGCTAGCACAGCAGGGTTCTCAGTAATAGAGTAGAGTTCCGTGAATTCAGATCTCTATAAACTCACCAAAGGTTTGGCACAGCTAAGCTCAGTTCCAAGGAAAGAGGCTGAATTCCACGTAGCCAAGCAAGTTTCTGTAAAAACAAAGTGGGGCTGTGCGGAACAAAATCAGTCTCTGTATAGCAACATCGGGAGGGCGAACAAAACCCAGAGCAGAATTCTGAGAAGCTAAGTCGGGGGTCGGCAGGGTTGAGTGGAGTTCTGCCTAAGAGAGCAGGCACTGGGTCCCTGAAGAGCCTTGGTGGCAGGTGCAGAGTTTTGCTTGATGATGACATACTCTTGTGTTTGGGGATATGAGGCAGGTTTCTAGAGGGCAAAGAGGGGAATCTGTGTACCCACTAAGCTCTAGATGTAGCAGGGGGTTTGCATAACAAAACAGGCTCTTCTCAGGGCTCTGAGGGATGAGAGTTCTAAGGGACAAAACAACAGCCTTGCACATGTGTTGTGAGGTAGGGCAGGATGCTGGGAGACAAAGTACAGCACACCTTGTGTGACAGGGTCCAGGCCAGATGCTTGCATGCACCTTAGCTGCAAGGGAGGCTAGAGATATGTTTCCAGATTTGTTCAGTTTTCATGATGCAAATAATAATAATAATAATAATAATAATAATAATAGAGGCAGGGTCTTCAAACAAAGAAGGGAGTTTGGACGCTAGACAAAGACAAATGTCCATGGCATCATGGCACCTGGCTTCAATCACATCACACTCATCCCTGCCACAGGACCTTTGCTCTTGTTTTATCTTCTTTTCTTCCTCTCTTCCTCATCTTCCATCTTCCATTTACCTGCAAACACTACACCATATAATCTAATCCTGAATCAAAAAACCAAGAGCTTGTAGAGGTTTTGCCTAAGACCTCCTCATGCAAACGCTCCTGTAGCCCAGACTGGTCTTGAACTCAACTGTATAGCTGAGAATGGCCCTGAACTCCTGGTGCAGCCTCCACTGTGCCACCTCACCCAGCTTCATGGCACCTTTCTATTCACTCACTGCCTTACCCTTCGAACTTAGGGTACTTGGGATACAGGCTTAACTGAGCATCTACGGAACAGCGACCTCCTCTCCCGGTGTCTTTTTTCAGTACTGTGGCTAGGACTGTGCTTTAGCTCCTTACAGAGATGGCCCTGAAGTCTACACCTGCAGACACCCCCAATCCTTCCTGGGCCCTGGACATCTCTTCCCACAAGCCAATTCTTTGTGCCCTATATTGAGCTCTCCGCCTTCTTCCCACCATATTGGCTCGCATCCTAGGTCACATAGGGTGGCAGCTGTGCCCCTGTGCTTTTCATCTTCCAAGCAAGGCATTTGAGAGTCCCCAAAGACTTGTCTTTAGCCTTCATTTATTGTTTTTAATCTAGGAAGGGGGAACTGGGGGTGGAACTCAGGCACTCTCACATGCTAGGCAAGTACTCTGTCACGGAGCCACACCCCCACTTTCAGGTTCTTTTTATCTCCTCACAGGTGAGCTGCAGTGACAGGCTGTGGTGACGCAGGTGGCAGATCACATTATCACTGGAATCCAAAACCAGAGTGACAGTGGCTTCAACGAGATCCAAGACTGTTTCCTTCTCAGGACCCCAGGCTGCTTGCCAGCAGTCCTATGTAACAGGTGACCTGAGGGTGGCTGTTCTGCTACTCTCCCCTAGGCTGTTGCCTTCTTAGCATGCTCACCAGGACTCAGCCCTGTCCACCAGGGGCTGGCTTTCCACCAGTGGGAAGGGAGAAAGGCAGCAGGGAGCTGGACAGCCAGCCTGCCACCTGCTCTAAGAGCACATGCCAGACTCAGGTCTCCCATACTGCTGGCCAAACTGAGCTGCAAGGGAGGCTGGGAAATCTGATTGGCTTTGGAGATTCTGTTGGAATGGAAAGTTTCTGCTACCAGAGAAGGCAGGCCGGCCATCAGGAGTCTGTTAAACAATTGAAACAGCATGCAGCCTAAGCCAGCACTCAGGGAGACCTGCTAGAAGAGGGTACTGCTATCTGTTCTCTCACTGATGTGCCAAGGCAGACATGGCTGTTCCAGAAGAGGACCTGGGCTAGGGAAGCTATTCAACGGTTCTGTTGAGATCACAAAACGAAGAGACAAGAGGGATCCAAAGCCAGAACTCCTGATGCTGCACAAAATGGACACTCTGAGGAAGGAGGGACATGGTCTACTTTCTTCACAGTTCTAATCCTGGCACTTAGTAAGAGCTGAGCCATTGATTTTTCTGGAAAGAATTTCTGGTCTGGTCTAGTCTTACCATTGTCTCCCGTGCCCAGTAGGAAGGCTGTTGGCCCTTGCCCCATGAGAATAGGGGTAGGCATCCCCCCACCCCTTTGCCTGTCACCATCAGTGGCGAGCCATCGGTTCAGGTCACTCTCCTCCCTTTCTCTGTGTATGTGGGTCTGAGTGGGACAGAAATTCCCACAGGGAGGGTGCTTTCCCAGAGAGACAACTCAGCTAAGAGGCATTCTTATCTGCCATATTCCCAGTGGGTCTACTCCTCCCTTTGCTAGTCAGGAGCCTGTGGAACTGGGGAGAACCTGAGTCTCTTCCCTCAAACTTTCCTCCTGTCTGTAACAGGCTAGCCCCACACCAGCTCTGTTCTAGGCCTTTTATTGGCACTTTATTTGTTTTACAACAATGTGGAGCAGTTCCCCCTTCTTCTCACTATTTTACTGATCAGGAAATCAAGGGACAGAGTGGTTAAGTAATTTTCCCAGGATCACACAGTGAAGGGAGCTAACCGAAGGCCGGAGGCTACACCTGTACGTGCTCTATATTCCTCAAATACTGTATTCCTGTATCCCGCAAATACCGTCACACTTTATAGTTCCAGGTGAAGCTGTGATTTAGCTTGCCTCAAGTTAAGACTCACTTTTCAGATGAACAGGAGAGAGGCTCCTGATCCTCCCTAGGGCCCCAGCTGGCTGTGAGGCTCTGGCTGCTCCCTGCTGTCCTCTGGGACCCAACCCTTTGCAGCCTTCCTTCCCTTCTGCAGCAGCTGCAGCTGCGCTTGCATGTCAGTGATGAAGCTGGTGGGTGTTGTGTGGGAGAAGAGGGCTGTTTATTTACAATGTGACAATTTTGATGTATTTGCTAGGGAGGGGGAGCTACCCCAGCACCACACAATTAAATTAAAAGACCACCAGTTGTGGGCGATGCTTGTCTATGGCTGACTTAGAATTAAACAGATTGGAGAAAAACACAAATTGCTTCTCAGCCTGCTATACCCCTTTCACCCCGAAGCTCTTATGCTGCTCTGTGGGCAACAGCTTGCCCAGGGGTGCAAGCCAGGTGGGGCTTGAGTCAGGTGGGGCAGTGGGTGCTGGGGGTGACTGTGTGTACTTTTGCTTTTGAATTGTGATGGTCCTCCTGAGGACGGCATGGAATGTATGGCATCCCTGTTCTGCACGAATGGCTCCTTCCCTCTGCTGTCCAGGTTAGAAGCATGGCTGAGATTATTATTTACCTCATGTGGCAACAGTCTCTCTCCTAGCCTCCCTGCCTATTTCTTGGCATGTCCTGCAAAGCCCCTGTATCAGACAGGTTTCCGCTGTGGTAATGTCATAAAGCAAATGATCCCTAGATCCTCAAGACTTAGAACCACAAACGCTATTCTCAAGCACAGGCTTCAGGTGCGTGAGGCAGCTCTGTTTGAAGCCATAGGCTGGTTTCAGGTCTGACTTTTCATTCTGAGCCTAGCAACTCTGCAAAGCCTATTCTTCCATGGCAGAGGGCAGAAGTACAGGAGGCCCAGCTAAAGAAGGCTCCCATCAAGGCCTCTGACTAGTCACAGGCCAGAGCATGCCCAGTAGCCACGCTCAGTAGAGCAAGGACACGTGTCCCACCCCATTTCACAGCAAAAGGAGCAGACGTGTAATTCTAGGACCTGGAGGAACCAGAGTGCTCGGAATATTAATTTGATTTGCTGTGACCCGTTTTCAACTGAGGCTCTCAAAGGCATAGTCTAGTCTAGTATGCTGTAAAGTACCAACCTGGCCCCATCCTAGGGTGCAGAATGAGGAATCTGGGCTAGGGCTTGGCAGTCTATTATCTATCCAACCCTCTGGGTGATGCTAGCCCCCTGCCATTCCACCTCTGCTCCTCAGTATGTGCACAGGACTCAGATCAGTGTTCTCCATCCATCAAGACTCAGAACACTTTTTGGCTGTTGATTGGGACCAAGAACCCCCATGCCTGGGATTGCAGCTTGGCTGTCTTCTCCTGTGCCTCACAATCTCAGGATAGAAAGAGTGCTTGACTGCTGCCCACTGATCTTGCTGGTTTTCAGTATGGAATCCAAGGTAGGCAACAGTCTTTACTCTGGAAATCAGTCCTCCCAGAATGCACTGCTGGGCTGTGGATGCATAGGTATTATGGGTGAGCAGGCCAGGCTTCACCTAGGCTGGCCGTGTGAGGAAAGGACGGCCAGGAGTGGATGAGGAGGCCCTGATTTGGGAGCTATAGTGCTTATGAAGTCTGGTACAGGCTGATACCCAGCTCTGCAGGGCTTATGCTGCATGTTAGCTGACTAGCTATCAGAATGAAGGGTTCAAGGTAAGCTACCTCCTCCACCAGACTGCACGCTTTCCTGAGGTAGGAGCTCCTGGTCAGAAGCGTTATCTCTGCCCCATTTTTATAACAAGGACCTCTCCCTGCTCCCTACCCCCATGAGATATATTTTCCCAGCAAACCATGAATTTCTGGTATTGAAACTGGATCTTTTCTACCAGACTCAAGCAACCCTGGCTGGAGATAGGGGCTCTGTCCTCCTTTCCCATTGTCTCCAGGAAGAAGCAAATCATTTCCAGTATACTTTCTAGTTGTGTGTGTGTATGCATACATGTGTTATATGTGTGTGTGCCAACATGTGTTACATGTTGTGTATGGATGTGGGCTGTGTTTGTGTGTGTGTGTGTGTGTGTGTGTGTGTGTGTGTGTGTGTGTATTTTTAGGCCCAAGGGCAACTTCAGTTGTTGTTCCTCAGGAGTCCACCTTTTTTATTTTCCTTTCCTTTCATGCTTGCCTGGAACTCATCAAGCAGTCCACCGGACTAGCTGATCAGTGAGCCCCACAGATCTGCCCGCTTCTGTATCCTCAGTACTGGGATTACAAGTGTGTACCACCATGCCGGACATCTTTTTTTTTTTTTTCCTTTTCTTAAAGGAGTTCTAGGATCAACCCAGGTCCTCATGCCTGCAAGGCTGAGCTCTCAATCTTCCCAGCCGCTCTTAGTTTGCTTTTAGTAGTTAAGCTATGAAGGCCATCTTTTTATCCCTCCACCTTCCAGGGTGAGAGTCTTCCTATCCTGAGTCCCTGGGCAGGCAGCTAGCCCAAGGATGAAGCACTTTCAGTCAACAGGGAGGGCTGGGGAGCGGTGACCGGGTGCTGGGAGGAGGGCACCCGTGCAGTAGGTAGACCAGAAGGACGCTTTGCTCTCTAATCTTTCCCTTCCGGGCTGACAGGTACATTTCAAGGGAAATTGAATTGCACATTTCAACTTCATTTACACTCAGTGCATCTCATCTGGCTGGCAGTGGGCAGGAGGCTTTTGATGTCTGCTTTTGGTGCCCAAGCCTGTTTAAGCTGCTTCTCTTTGAAGCCAGGGAGACTTGCCAGGGAGGAAGTTGACTTGCACACCCTCCAGGAACTTACTTAGTCTTTGGAGACCTTACTCCCAGAGGCCCTAGGGGTTCAGCTGATGTTCCATTCCTTCAGCTTTCCAGCATGTTCAGGTCAAGCTGTGAGAAAGCTTCCTGAAGACTCTTCCTCATAGAAGAGATGGGGAAAGCCCCAGCAGATTTCCAAGCTGGACTCACCAAACTCAGCAAAACCAGGGAGTCTGCATCTCCCAAAGGCTTTCTAGAGTAGCTTCCCTGTGACTCCATTAGCATCCTTCCCTCACAGTTCACCCCCAAAGTCATCCTCTGGCATCCTTATTCTTAACATAGGCAAATGATGCTCTCTCAATCTCACACAAAGAAAGGACAAATGTCTTCAGTATTCCATGCACCAATAGCACTCTGGCCATGCAAACCAGCCCATGCTGCTGAATCTAATCTGCTTCCCCAGTAGAACCCATTGGTCCCCAAGTACTTATAACTAGAGAATTCTCAAGGGAGCAGAAAACCACTTTGGCCCCTTCTTTCTAGTTTTGATACTTCCTTCTCCCCAAAGCTCTTAGCCCAAGGCCATGTTTTTACCTGCTCCTCCTGGGCCTCTGGGTGAAAGGTCCCCATCTTTGGTCCTGAGTTTGGGAAATCTTTCTAGAGGAGAATGAACAAGGAGGGCATCCATGGCCTTCATCTCTCTGCCTGGTTAGACCTGAGGAGTGCCTGCAGGCTTGCCTCCATGCTCCCTCAACCTGGCCTGAACTCTCTGGGACACAGGTGGCTCTTTTGAGGGCCAAGTCTAGGCACCTCTGTACATCCTCCCCAACTCCCTCTGTGCCAAGCCCCCAAATGTCCAGGAAGGATAGGAAGGGGACCAGCCCCAAGAGCCTGGTACCCAGGGTCTGGAGAAGAGGAACAGAGAAGCATGACACTGGGGAACAAGGGACACACACACACACACACACACACACACACACACACACACAGTTGGAGTCCAGGCCTCAGATCTGAGGGCCCCCTTGTGATGGAGAAGGCAATTTATGGGGTAGGGTAGACCTTTACTACAGCATAACATCTTTGACCCCGTGAGGAGACAGCACAGGTGTTGTAGGATGGGGCTGAATTGACATAAGCAAGAAGAAGGGGCTCTCTGGCTCTTCTGAGGTTTGAAGAGTAGGACCAGGAAGACCTTCAGGATGATTCAGTGACAGGGACCATGCTTTTGGCTAGGGTTGGGCAGTGAGGCCTCTGAGAGGCACAGCATGGTGTGCTGAGCTAGAACTGTGGCTTGAATTCTTCACCTCCTACGTCCTTCCTGTCCTTCCCATTATGGGGTGAACTTGAATCCTACCTGCCTAACAGCTGACACAGCATGGGGTGGGGGCATTGTTGGCTAAAAGCTCTCCAGGCAGCTCATCTACCCAGGGCAGCCTGTGAATTCCAGCTGTGCTGGCAGAAGGCTGGGCTCTTGCCCACCAGCTGTGTGCACCAGCTGGGCCTAAGTAAAAGTTTCCGGTGACTTGACTGGGAAGGGCATGCGTGGAAAGTAGGCCTCCTGGAGCACTGAGGTTATGGTAGGAGGGAGCATCCCATCTGCACCAGCCTCTGCTTAAGAATAGACAGAGTCATTATCCAGCAAATAATCGGCATAATCCCGGAAGACGCACGGTTCCCCTCCGGTGCCTTCAATCACCCCTGAATGGGAGCGGAAGCCTGCGCAAGCATCAAGCCCACGCAGGTGGAAGCTGACAGCTCGCTCTCCGGGTCTGCTCCCAGCAGCCTGCTCCTGGCTCCCAGGCACCTGGTTTGCAGAGTCAGGCCTCATCAGCTCTCAACCTGCTGGGGAGGTGGGGTCCCTGGTCACTAGGGAGGTGTCCTTGTTTGCTTTCCTGTTGCTGTGAGCAAAAGCAACTTTGGAGGAAAGGGAAGCCAGCACAGGAGCTCAAAGTGGGAACATGGAGGCAAGGTCTTAAGCAGGAACTATGGAAGAGCACTGCTGACCGGCTTGCTTCCCCTAGCTTGCTCAGTTACTTTTCTTATGTAGCCCAGGTCTACCTGCCCAGGGGAAGCACTACCCACCATGGGCTAGACTCTCTTACATCAATTTGCAATCAAGAAAATGCCCTACAGACATGCTCACAGGTCAATCCGATGGAGGCATTCCTCAGCTGAGATGGCCTCTTCTCAGGTATGTCTAGGTTTGTGTCAAGTTGACAAGAAACGTACCGGCAACAGTAGGGGCGCCAGGGGCACTGGTCACATTCAGATTCTGGCCGTGTTGCTCACTGGCTGTGACCGGGGTGTCATCAGCTGCGACAGGACAATGAGCGACCACATGAATACGTCATTTAGCAGAGGTTCCATGAAATGGTGTGTGGAGCGCCTGCATGCGCTATGCTCCTTACTGTGGTGGTGAATCCAGCAGGTCTCTGAACTGCAGTTGTTAGACCCACGGTGTCGTCTTAGGATATACGGGGCCTGAGAAATAAATACATACGGGACCCAGGAGATGCTCACTCACTTGTTCCTGCATCCCGCACTTCCACAATTGGTCCTGGATCAAGGGACTGAGCCTCTTTAGTGGTCCAGGGTCCATGGGAAGGAGCTCTTCAGAGAGAGGGTGGCCAGGGATGTATGCCTACACCTCAGCCTTCCACTGGCTGATTCGCTGGATTGTGTTCCCACTTGCCACATACAGAGAGGGTTGGCAGAGAGAGTCCCTGATACAAACTTCCTGGGCTCTTCCCCGGGGTCCCTGGGAGTCACAGGGTGCAGGTATCTTTGACTCCCAGAGATAAACTGCTGATTGAGATAGGGGTGCCCGGGAAGTGGTAGGAGCTTGGTTGCAGCCGGCAGCCATTTCCAGGGATCCAGCCCCCTGAAGAATTGCAAGAGGCCATGCCTGCAAGTGTGAGGCATGGTGCATGGGGCTACCAATACTTCCCACGGGGACATGTATTCCCCAGGCGGTGAGATGTGGCAGAAAGAACCGGGGTTCAGACCCTGACTTGCCATTCCCAGGCTGTTTGCATCTGTCGTGGGGCCGGGCACCTTCATCTTGGGGGTTAAGCATGGGGGTTAAAGGCAGTCCGTAGTGTGAGAGGACACAGGAAGTGGTGGCCTCCTCCTTGTTTCTTTCCTTTCCCTAGTGGGCCTCACTGGGGTCCCCGACTGTTCTATCCCTCCCAGGAATCCCTTTCTAATGCTGTATTTTAGCCACCTGTAGGTAACCCAGACACAGTGTCCTTTAGAAGCAACCCTTAAGATCAGTTTTGGGGAAACAATCTTTGGAGAACTCCATTTCCCTGTAAACATCTGTGTGCAGAGTCTAGGGAGGTGACATTGACCCAGAGCCTTATTCCAGGAACCAGACTGGAACAACCAGGCTGACTCCACAGGTGCACACAGAGCCTGCAGAGGGATGAAATCCAGGATGGTTGCTTCATGGGGTCTGTGGGCCCAACCATGGTGTTCTCTGGCCCCCAGCTTCTCTGTTTCTGGGTATCCAGGTGAGGAGGAAGAATACAGGCTTCAGGGCCATGCTGCCCGGAGTAAGAGTCCCAACTCTGCACCTATGGGCTCTGTGACTATGGGAGAGGAAGTGAGACTGTCTGAACTTCAGTGTCCACATCAGCCAGAAGAGATACTATTGCTATCTGAGCACAGTGGAGCAGAGAGGAAACAAAGTCAAGTCCGTGACCTCTCCAGCCCAGAGCCCGGCCCAGAACAGGTGTTTGGTGAATCGCCTCAGCGTTGGAGATGTGTTACTTCGTGAAGCTCTTTGTACCTGATGCTGAGGGCCAGGAAATAACTAAGATTCCATCCCTTTCCTTCAGGACTTCAGTGTAGTGGAAGGAGACAGCCTTCCTTCTCTCTGCAGGCAGGACAGGAACAAACTGGACACTCAGCAACCCTCGAGCTGGCTCCTATGAGGAGGCTTGCACCCCCTGTCTTATAAGCTGGGGGTTCCTGTGTCTCTCATACCCCAGTCCTTGTCTTTCTTTAACCTCTCAACTGAGTGGTGACCCTTTTGGGGACTTTATTCCAAATCCTTTCTATTTTGAGCCCCGCTGAAAAAAAAATGAGAGAATCCAGGAGCCTGTGGGGAGCCAGATGTGGCTGAGTCTTGCTCATGCTTCCACACACTGGGGAAGCTCCCCACACATACCGAGTTTCACCCCCCTCTCTCCCGCTATTTAGCTATTTAGAACCCTGCCTTTATTCCCTCTAGCCAAGCAGAGCTCAAGGTCAGGTTAAAAGAAAGAATTTTTTTGAAAGGAAATGAGCAGGCATGGGGCAGATTGGCTTCGGGCGGTGGAGGGGGGCTGGGGTGAGAGAGGCCACAGTGGCTCGGGCTGCAGACACAGCTGTGGGTTCTTCAGAAAGCTGGGGGAGGGCACTGGTTCTCCCAACCCGCCTCAGGGCCCTGGCTGCCCCTTGATTCTTACTCGGTCTTGCACAAGTCACTCATGCTGTTCCTTCCAGCCTCATTAGATTCTTACTGGCCTGTGCACTCCAGAGAACAAGATGCTCTGGGCCAGCAGACCCTCTGCCTACCCCTCTCCTGTGCATGGCAGCTCCAGCTTATGGAGAAGCTCACGGTTTTCCAGGCCTCCAAAGAAGAGGGCTGGTGCGTGGAGGTGGTTCTAGAGAGCTAGCTCTGTGGATAAAATGCTTGTTGCATAAGCACAAAGGGCATGAGTTTGAATCTCCAGAACTCCTGTGAAAAAGCCAAGCATGGTGGTGCACGCTTATAACATCAGTTCTGGAGCGGGAGAGGCAGGCAGGTCTACGGGGCCCTATTGGCCAGCCAGCCTAGCCTATTAGGTGAGTGCTAGGCCACTAAAAGACCCTGTCTCCTAAAACAAGGTCGATGGCTCCTGGGGGGAAGACATCTGTGGTTAAGTTCTCCTCAACATTCCAGCTTTTCCCAGAACCCAAGATGTGCTGGTACATGTTGTGTCCTGGCACAGGCGGACTGGCCAACACAGGGCTCTGTGGGCGCTGTCCATGGTGCCACCGTTCTCTTGGGAGACTCAACACTTATTCTAGCGACAATGTCACCAGCTTGGGTTGGCTGGAGTCCCCCTTAGAGGCCACAGAGAGACTTATGAGGTGGTACAGTGGCGTAGCTCCAGCCTTAGGGTGTAGTTACCCCTTCAGCTCATGCCCTGCTCTGCACAAGGTAGGAGCACAGAAAGACCAACCACAGTACGTAAGCCCAGGAGAGAGGGCAGGAAGGGAGCGGGCTACCCAGTTCGCTCCCTGGGTCCTCTTCAGGGCCAAATGCCCTACATGCCACTCCTTAGCTTCCCTGCCTGTGTTGACCTCTTTGCCTTTTGCTGAGACCTTCCAGGACTTTCCCCACCTAGACTGAGAGGCTCATACAGTTTAGGAAGAACTTTGTTATTTGTTTGCATTCCCAGGCCATGAAACAAAGTTTAGAAGAATATAGATGCTTAACAAATAATTGCAGATGGGTCGGTGAGGGGGTAAGGCTGTCTGAAGTGTGCTGTGATAAAGGAGTTGTTGGGTGTTTACTCTGTACCAGGCATTTTGATATCGATGTTGACAAATACAGAGTGTTTACATTCTACAAGCAGAATTAGGTCCATGTGCCATAATGACCAGGGATGTAGTACTTTCTTTATTCTTCTTTTACATAGAGGGGAAACTGAGGCAGAGGGAGTTTACCTCTGAGGGTGTCACCACTTATGACAGTTTATCCATAAACTAAGATGGCTTTTGCAGAACATTTCCCTGGGCTCTGGTCCTTTCTTCTGTATCTAACACATCAATTGCCCCATCAGAAAGGTCCAGAGGACTCATATGTATGCCACATACACACATACGGAGAAACTCAGGCCAGCCTTTGCCAGGCCTCACTACCCCATAGCGGTGGTATCTTCTGGTGGTAAGAGAGGGAAAGGGTCATCTCTGGCTAGACCCTAACCATCCTCAGCTCTGTTTCCAGACAACCTGTTTCCTGGGCAGCACCCCTAGATCGATGTTTGGAAGTGTAGCTCACTAGGCGCTGGGAGGGAGGACAGGCTTTGTTCTCTGGCAGAGGGTAGAGAGACAGAGAATAGAGACCAGAATGGGGGTGTGGGACAGACCCTAGAGCCTGATTCTAAATGTAAAAAAAAAAACAAACAAACCCCAAAACAAAAACAAAAATAAACAAAAATAATCCCTTCCAAATTTCCGGCATTAAAGTATTCCTATTATCTAAAAATTGTCCTCTAAATCCTGGCTACAATGTCTCAGAAAGACTGAGAGAAAGAAGGTGTCTTTTTTTTTTTTTTTTAAGACAGAATCTCATATAGCCCAGGCTGGCCTCAGACTTATTATGTAGCCAAGGATGACCTTAAACTTCTGATCCTCCTTCCTCTACTTTCCAAGTCCAAAGTAACAGGTGTGTGCCATCATGCCTGTTTTCTGGGCTACTAGGGATAGAACTCAAGGTCCTTGCATGCTACATGAGCATTCTACCAAATGGGGTAACTTCCCCAACCTTCTCTTCTTAACTTTGAAAAAATACATATAAAAAATTCACTCCAAAGTAAAAATTACCGTTGTACAGCACATCTTTCCAGTTGATACATTCCATTCTGCGAGGAGCTCAGTGAGTCTCAGGAAGCAAACAACTCAGAAGCCTAAGGAAGTCCCTGAAAATGACAAGAAGCACTAGGCTCCTCCTCCCTGAGCTCAAATAAACAGGAAGCACTGCTGAGAGACAGTCTCAAAGGAGCAGAGGAGCAGAGCTGCTTAGAAGGGGCTGCAATCAGCCAAGCTGCTTAGAAGAGGCAGAGACCACTTGAGTTGGCTTGGAAAAGACACTGATCTGTTGAGCTGCCTGCAGGTTGTGCACTGTGCTCTAGGTGCCCAGCTTTCACGAGCTGTCACCCATGCTGGGATGGGCTTTGGTGACACAGCTGTCTTTGAGTCATTTCTACTTCTGAAAGTAACCCGTCACCCATATTCCAGTTAGTAACCCCAATAAAACTCACTGCTTCACCAAGCTGGATTTTGGTGGTATCTATACATTGCACTATTGTTGATTCCCTATCTGTGGTGAGTAGATATTTGTGGTGAGTATATATTCCTACTCCCTAGGAATAGTGCCACACAGTAATCATTCTTAATTCCATTATGTTAAATTATACAAAATAAATTAAAATTGTTAATCTGTAGTGCTGAGCCCTTCCCTCAGAGGTTAAATCAGTTAGGAGTATGACATCCACATACTGATTTTCCCTGTTTATATGGATCTCTCTATGTATGTTCAAACATATCAAATATATTAAATTAGAATTCAGTTATTCAACTAGGTTTACATTTTGCTTTTTTCTTTCTTAATATTATTTTTAATTGATAAATTATAATCATGTGCGCTTATAGAGTTAAATGTGACATTTTGATATATGCAACCAATATGGGGTGATTAAATCAAGCTAATTAACATATCCATCACCTCCCTCACCCATCATTTTTGCGGAGAGACATTTGAAATTTATTCTCTTAGCTATTTCAAAATGCATCTTGCTTTTTTAAAACTTGACAACATATCCTGGGGATTTTCCAGCATCGTATCAGTGAGTTTTAAAGTATCTTCCACTGCTAAATAGAGTTTTAAGAACAAAAGAAGAGGTCTGAGGTGGGGTCCCAACCCTGGGGGCTTCTGGAGGAACTGACACCCTCAGCATCTGTGACAAGCAAGGAGAAAATCGTGCTTGTTCGAGCTACACGGAGCTGGTCTTATATTCCCATCAGCGCATCTTTTTCTCACCACAATCCTTGAGGGAGATCAGATCCCTCCCACGTTTGCAGAAGCTGGAGGTGAGTACCAGCCTCCTGAGCCAGGAAGTGGAGCAATCTCAGAACTGGAACTCAGGATGTCCCCTCTAAGCCTGCAGGCTTCCCCCAACCCCACACCAGCAAGTCACCCAGCCGCAGCCTGTGGGGACCTGGAGAACATCCTCTCTCTTCCCTGCCCCCTCTGTTCTTTCTCTATTGGAGTCAGAGCCAGGTGGAGCTCTGAGCTCCACAAAGCACTTTGGAATTCATAAAATGGAAATTTATTGAACAAGCCTTTGGAGAAGGGAAGTAATGAAAGCCACTATATAAATTACGAGGCCATTGGTATTATACAGCTGGAGCTAATGCTGTTGGTCCCCAGAAGGGTACAGAGTCTTCCAGCTCCGCCCAGCTCACTGGCAAGAGTGATGGGCACCTGAGCTCACAGGCAGACAGAGCCGCAGGCCACTCAGCTCCCTCAGCCTTGGAGAGCGCTGTACCGGCCACACCCCAGGGTGGGGTGCTCTATAACAGGAGGAGGTCTGTGTGTCTATAGCCCTGTCATCACTACTGCAGCCCCTCAATTTGAGGACTGCCATTATTTTCCCTTCTGACCTTTTAATCTTGGAATGGCGGGGCAGCGTACACACGGAGGCAACAACTTTGGTTTCGCTCCATGAACCTGCAGACCTGACTATTAACTTAAAAGCATTGTGGAGTTGCAGGAACGTTGTAGGTGGCAGGAGGCTGGGGGGCATGGCTGAGGCTTTCTGTCCAGAACCCATTCTAGGCCTGTTGGAAACTGAAGGTTTTTCCCCTGTGAAATCTTCATTGCCTGGAAACACAAAAGTCCTGGGGGACCTCAGAGTGGGCTGGTCATCCTGTTAGGGTCTCCGGGTCCTAATTTGTTT
The DNA here is from genome assembly GCA_902168405.1 of Peromyscus aztecus. Taxonomy (NCBI): domain Eukaryota; kingdom Metazoa; phylum Chordata; class Mammalia; order Rodentia; family Cricetidae; genus Peromyscus; species Peromyscus aztecus. The sequence continues at coordinate 26,339 of CABHPQ010175172.1, read as the reverse complement.
CACACCCAGTGGGGACAGAGGCAGGAGGAAGGTGTGACAGATTTATCTATGACAGTGACTTTCTACAGCCCAGGGCTCCTTGCCAAGAATGCCTCCTGCACAGACTGGAGATCTTACCCCAGGAAGGAGTGCAGCACCAGTGAACACAAGCCAAGCTTTGGGAGTGGTTAGGAGTCTGTCTCATCGGCTGCTTCATCCCTAGCACAGTCCTGGAAGCTGGACAGTCAAATCTCACGTCTAACCTACTTCCATTCTTACCCTTGCACAAGCCCACTATAGATGGACCTGGCATAGCCCAGAGAGAGCAGAGACCTTTCTACAGGGCACATCAATGCCAGGCCCAGGAGGGACAGATCATGGTGTCATCAGACCATTCCTTTTTTACTTTGTGGAAAGTGGAGGTAGGGTGGGGGTTGGGTCGACCACAGAGAAGCCCAGGCTCTGTGAGTTCACCTACAGGTGGAGAGTGTGAGCTCAGCTCAACTTTGGTGCGTTTGCTCTGCAGTCTTGGAGCAGTCACCTGCTCTCTCTGATCTTCAGTTTTCCCCATCCATTAAATGAATTATTTGGGATAATAAAGTAATTTTCAAAGCCACTTGCAAATCTATCTGCTAAGGAAGGGTGCTAGAGCAGCTCCACACCCTGCCCTGGCCCAGAGACTGTGAGAAGGCTCAAGGCTCCATGCAACCGGCTTCACCAAGGTGCCCGGTCTCTGAATTGAAATTGTGGTGGGCTCAGCAGGGCAATGGCAAGACCTTGCAGAACAGAGGCACGCTTCCAGAACGCTCGGCCTTTGACCTCAGTTAGGTGACCTTGGACACTGACTTAACCTCCTGAAGTGTTTGTCACCTATAGAAAAGTGGGGTTGATAACTCCAGGGAAGGGATACCGAGAGGCGTGAACCCCATGACCCATGGGAGAGGTTCCATTTCCCTCTGGTGTCAGCTGGGGCCATCCCTGCTGCAACACAGGAATGTCTTGTCCCTTAGAGTCTGGGGGCCTGAAGTGGGGGTGGCAGGGCCTGGGTAGGTCAGGGTAGGGGATGACAGAGATGGGGAGAGGGACCTTAGAGAGCAAAGGAAGGAGGCAAGGAATGAAATATGGCCCCATCTTTCTGGAATGTGCCTCTTAATCAACCTAATGTGGCTGTGGCTGAACAGACGGTATGAGAGCTGGGGTTGTGGGGAGCTGCAGCTGCCAGCTCTGGGGTATGAGTGTGAGGTGTCTGGGGGATGAATTGGGGCCTGGCAGAAGCGGAGAAGGTAGCCTGGTGGTTGAGACCATCATGCTTCCCCTTACTGTCTCCAGTCAGCACCTGGCAAGGGACAGAGTCTCTTCTGGCACTTGCTAGCCTCTGACCTTTAACTTCTGGCTTCTGAACCTTGACCTGAACCCTGGTCACTCTAGGCAAGCATTAGGATTTTTGCAGCCTCATGGGCCCATGGTGCCAGTGTTGGCATGAGGGTAAGGTAAAGGAACCTATGAGCTGGGTCAGGGCTCAAGTCCACTGCGACATTCAGTGGTGACTCTTGTGGTCCCTAAAACACAGGTCTCTCTTAGAAGGAGATAAAAGACAGTCTATTTTGGAGTTCAAATAGGATGGATCATGGTGGGGAATCTAGATTTAGGTTAACGCCAGTTTCATGTTCCAAACTAGTTTAATGAAGTTTCTTCAAATATTTACTTCATTTTTAAGTGTTTAATTTATTTTTAATTATGTTTTATTTGTGTACATCTGAGTGTGGGTTTGTGCACATGAACTCAGTGTTTGAGGAAGCCAGGAGATGGCATCAGACACACGGAAGCTGGAGCCACAGGTGATTGTGAACCACTTGAAGTGGGTGCTGGGAACTGAACTTGGGTCACTTCGAGAACAATGCACAATCTTAAGTGTTGAGTCCCCTCTCAGCCTTTTCATGATGTTTTTATAGTTGTCATCAACGACAACTTTTCAAACATGCTGGTGGGAACCCTCAGGAGGGTGGGCTCAAGCAGAGCAGGACCAGTGCTGCCATAAGCCACAGACGCTGTGATGACACTCTTAGCTTTGGGTTGACGCAAGCTAGGGGTCTGCCCACACATCCCAAAGGATTTACCTCGGAGTCAAAAGGCTGATAGGTCACATACAGAGCTGGACAGTAAGTGGCTATGAAGGGACTAAACACCACTCAAGACAAACTGTAGTTAGTCTCGGGGCCTGCAACATCCCAGCCTCTCCCATCATTGACATTCTAATCAGTGTTCGTAAGGATAGCTTCTTCCTGGGAACTTCTGTCCATACCCTCTCAGGTATCAAAGGTTGATGGCTCTTTAGATGATCCTGGCAGGCAGCCCATTGGCCCTTAATAAGACTGTGTTTCTTAGGTCGAGCTAAGCCTCAGTTTCGGGAAAGGGACCACCATGGTCCTCTGCATCCTCTTGATTTCTCTGCTCTGGTTTCCTCAGAAGTGACAATTCTCAGGAAGAGAGTCAGCTTAATACAGCTCTTGGATTTGGGGGTCACAAGTTGCTTCATGCTGTACCTCAGCCTTTCCATGTGTTGAATGGGGACCCTGATGCCATCCTCAGCACAGGAAGGGAGAAATGTGATGAGATGGGCAAAGGGCTGAATGAGTGCTGAGCCTGCCCCCTTGGATTTCCAGATGTGGAGGAAAAGAGTGAAGGTCCCTGAGGGTAAGTAGTGCCTGAGGTAGGGTGAGAAGCTGCTGGGAGCAGGAAGACAGAGCTCCACTCTGGTGCCTCTGGTGCCCCCAGGGAAGCTGAGTGAGGGAGCTGAGGCGGACAGGTGCCCCTCAGACAATTGCCAGAAGGTAGATTTCAACAAGGGCCCTTCTTAAATACTGGAGCTCAGGAATGAGAGGAGGGAGGAGGGAGAGAAATTTGCATGTGTTTTGCATATGACAATAGGTCTCAAAGTCTGCTTTCAGGCAGCCTTGAAGCAAACTGAAAGCCTACTCGATGCAATCCATTTGTCTCAGCTTAAAGGACTCCTGGGCCAGCCCCCTTTAGAATACAAAGTCTACAGAGGTTGGGGCCATTGTTTCCAAAGCCACACGGAGTGTATGAAGATGAGGATGTGAATAAAAATTAGGTCCCTGGTTGCTGCTCCTGTGGGCATTTAATATCACATAATGATAATGATGGTAGTGATAAAAATAGCAACGCTAGTCAACACTTACTTACCAAGCACATCCCACTTGCTGGGCACAGATCTAACACGCTAATTCATTCCATCCTCTCACTCACCCTGGGTGGGTGTTAGTATTATTCCCACTGGACTCACAAAGGCGCTTAAAACCAGAGACGTTAAGGAGCTTGCCCAAGGTCATAGAGCTGGACATGGCAGAGATGGGATTTGGACTTGGGTAGTATATGTCCATAGGCTCCCCTCTCGGACACCAAGTTTTGTCCTGTGTATTCACAAAGGAGCCAACCAAGCCTCACTTACTGATGCCCCAGGGCTGGTTCTGTCCCTCTCACAACCCCTTCTTATAAGTCACTAGGGTGGACTTCAACCCCAGTGGGGGTGGGAGGCCAGGGTTCCCTGTGGCTTCATCCCCCACCATGATTAGGGGTTGATTGCCTGGAGTGTACTTTGTCTCCAGAGTGCCAAACCCAGAACAGCCAGGGAGACAATTGCTGCAGGAGTTGCATTTGTTAATCTCGCATTTGTTAATTTATTTTATTTTCCATCCTCAGAATTAGGACGGGCCTCTTGAAGACAATATGCAAATGTATGCAAAGCAAGATGAGCAGGCATCTTCAGAGCACCCTGCATTAGAGGCACTGTGGCTCTCCAGAGCCAGAGGGGAGTGGGGGTGGCAGGCAGGTGGAGGAGGCGCCTCTGTTACTTTCCAAAGGGTAGCTCTGTCCGGGGCTCTTGGGTTCCTCCCAAGAACCCTCTTGGGGCAGAGGACCATCATCATTTGCTCTGGAAGTCTGAGATATGACATGTGTAGGATCTTGTAGGAAGAAGGAAGGGGTAGACCTGTAACACTCCAGTGCCAGGTTCCATTTTCCTTCTCCTGCCTTCAGACTTGCCAACTCCTACACTGCCTGACCCTCATGCAATGGGTACTGCAGCCTGGGTGGCCTGTGACCAGGAAAGGCTGATGTGGGTGAAGGGTCTTCAGTCTTTTATCCTGTAGCAGCCTTTATTCACCTCACGCCCCAACACATACACAATGAGTTAGCCTGGGCCTCTAGGGGTTGGAAATGTGTCCTTGAAGATAACCCATCCCCTCTGCCTGTGCCTCACAGGAGACTGAGCTGCTGCTTGGCAGGTAGTTAAGAAGTCCCTGGGTCAGAGGCCTTGGTCTGATTGCTAGAAGGGCTACCCTTGGCTCTCTAGGGAACACAGATGAATTTCCAGCATTGCCCATGGCTGAAGGGGGAGGTGGATGGAAAGTATGAGTAGAGGGGGAGGGGGAGGGAAGGGAGGGGAGGGGGAGAGAGGGGGAGAGAGATGGAGTGAAGGGGAGAGGAGAAGAAGGGGGAGGGAGAAGAAGGGGGAAGGGGAAGGGAGGGGAGGGAGAGATATCTAGGAAGGAGGACTCCTCTTCTTCCCTTTCCTGCCTCTTTCCCCTCCCCCGCCCGTGTCTACTAGGGACTCCAGTTCAAAACTAAGTTTTTGCAGTACCAAGACAGCTTGGGAGAGTAGAACAGAAAGAACTGGAGTGAGACCCAAGAGCTGCTGAGTGGGGTTTAAGGATGGGGTGGAAGCTCTCTGGAAAGGGTGAGTGGAGGGAGTCTGAGGCAGCTGAGGAAGGGACTATTGCAGACAAAAAAAAAAAGAGTGTGTGTGTGTGTGGGGTAGGGAGCAGGTAAGGAGGCTTCATGTGTTCTAGGTAGCTGTAACAGTCAACCTGCAGCAGCCTACAGTTAACTTGAGGGATTTCCCAAACAAGAGTGGCTTGTGGGCATGTCTATGGCAGACTGTCCTGTTTGCTAACTGGTATCGGAGGGCCCAGCCCACTCTGCCTGGCACCATTTGCTAAGCAGGTGGTTCTGGGATATGTTAGAAAAGCCAGCTGAGCATGAGCAGGAGTGAGCCAGAAGGCAGCCTCCCTCCGTGTTTTCTGCTTCAAGTTCCTGCTTGATTTCCTGCCCTGACTTTCCTTAGTAATGGACCGTTTGTACTCTGTAAACGGAAACAAACCCCTTGCTCCCCTAAGGTGCTTCCAATGAGAGTGTTCCATCACAGCAGCAGATAACAGGAAACTAGAATGAACGTTTCTATATTCTTTAGACACAGAGTGGGATGTCCTCCTGTCCTTGCGCCTGTCTCCCTACCAGGAGGGCCAGAGGATGGGCTCAGGGACCACGATGTGAACCCAGAGCCCCCTACAACCCTTCCTTCACAGGTGGTTCTGAGTGGAGGAGCTTGCAAGGATGCAGCCTGTTGCCTGGGAAGATTGCCCAGGCAGAAGTTAGGCTGCAGCCTGGTGTCAGAGAGGAACCCACCATCTGCTCACGGGGAAACAGACACCATCAGCTCAGCCAAGTCAAACAGCCGGGGTGCGACGAGGTTCCTGGGATCCCCACAGCAGCGGCCAGCAGGCCACCCTACTTGTTCCCAATGAGCAATGCGAGCACTGCTGTAAAGTAGCTGCCCACAGTCCCACCCAGGGGTCAGCGGCTCCGTCCTTGGGCAAGCCTGGACCACCGAGCCACCCTGACACTGTCCTCCCTTTCTCTCTCAGATCTTTTCTCCAGGGTTGGGTTTTACTAGAGCTGGAGAGAACTTGAAAAATAAATAACAATTTTAGAGACAAATAAATAAGGGAGCAGTCCGCTCTTTTCCCCTTTAATTTTTTAAAGGAAAAATTAATTTTCCCTTGCCTAAGTACCTGTCACCTTAAATTAATGCTTCTGAGAGCAAAAATGACAGAGAAGTTGGGTCATTAGGCAAATTTTAATTAGAGGCTCAGATGTCCTTTACTAATAAGATGTTACATATATTTCATCCTGTTCTTGCCTCCCTACCTCCAGGATGGCTCTGCAACACCACCAGAGGCCACTGGGGAAACAGAGAGAGGGGACTGGGTTATTTTTGAGGAGAAGGGAAAAGAGGTGGAGAGAAGTATTTCTGCCATTTCCTAAGAAGGAGGCCAGCTGGGGCCCAAGCCAACTTCTGGTCTCTGCGGCAGGTATCACCAGTGCTTCCAGGGGGAAGCTATGTGTTCCCTCAGACCTGTGTGTGTGTGTTAGTGTATGTGTATGCATGTGTTAGTATTGTATTATTAGGGTGTGTGGATGTATCTGAGCATGCATGAGCAAGTATGTTCATATGCATGTGCACGTATGGTGTGCACATGCATTTGAGCATGTATCAGAAGGTATGCATATGTGTGTATGTCATATGTCTGTGTGTATATATACACGAATGTGTGCACATGTGTGTGTACACATGTGAGTGCATGTGTATGGGTGTGTATTGTGCAAGTATATGTATGTATGTATGTGCCTATTTTTTAGTGTGTATGTATGGGTATGTGCATATGGTATACATGTGAATATGTCAGAGTGTGCATGTGTTGTGTATATGTGTGGGCATATGTGTATATGTATGCATATATGAATGTGTGCATAGGTGTGTGCCTGTGTGAGTCTGTATGTGAGAACATATTAGAGTTCATATGTGTGAATGTGTGTGTATGTGTGCAGGTATGGATATATGCATACAGTTTACATGTGCAAGTGTGTGTGAAAGAGTGAGTTTTGAAGATTCTAATCCCCCTCAGACTCACACTTGGCTCTAACGATGTGTTCTTGGAGTAGCTGCTTATCTTCCTGTGTTTCAGCTTCCTCGCTCTAATACAGGGCGTGATGGATTCCTTCTCTTCCTCTACAGACGCTGAGCGGTTCCTCAGAATAAGGCCTGATACCAGGAAACCCTCAGAGCCAGGTGCACAAGGGGCCTGCAGGCTGCTGAGAGCCTGAGTGTGGGCGTCAGAAGGTGTGGCAGCCTTGATGGGCCACCTCACTCCTCTGAGCCCCTAGAGGTTACCATGTGCAGAGAGCTTGGGGGCTGGGACCTGGGCTCCAGAGCCCCTCCCTCCCTGGGAAGCAGGGGACACAAGAAGGAGGCCTGCCATCCACACACTTCGCTGTAGGCAGTTCCAGAGACAGGGTCTGTCTGCAGCTCATGGGCGCCTCTGAGCATGCTCACACTTGTCTGTGTGAGGTGGTCAGGGAGAGGGTTGGAAGGGGGTCCATCCTGCCCCAGGGACTTCTTTGCTTTTTCTCAGTCAAGTCCATATAAGCATCCCTTCTCCAAGGTCTCTGAGGACCGGGTCTGGTGATCAGGGGACCAGGAAAGATTCAAGGCACAGCCTATTCTTGTGTCTGCTTCAATCTTATGACACAGTCAAGGTCAAGATTTGATCCAGATGAAGTATGAATGTGATTTTCCAGTTTGTGGGCATTCCTTCCCTCCAGAGGCCTCTCAGAAAAGAGGCTGGGAGGCCCACTTCAGCTGTTCTTGTTTCCCTGGGAATGTTTGAAGAAGCAGCTGGAATGGAGAAGCCTTGACAAGGCCTTTGACTGGGTAGAGAGAATGGCACATACTATGTACCCACTATGTTCTGGGCACTGAGTGTGACACTTCAGATATCTTAATCCACTGACTCAGTCATACTGCTGTTATTAGAGCCTTTTGCAAATGAGAACAATGAGGCTGGGTCATTTGCCCAAGGCCACACACATGACAAGCAGACTTCTCAGCGTAGCTCTGTCTGACCTTGAAGTCTTTCCTTTGCAGATAATGGGGGGGGGGGAAAAGGGGGGGTTAATTGCTGGGCCCTGGCAAGTGTCAGAAGTCCATAGCCTCTGTAGAGCCAGCACCTTCTCTCTGGGCTTCATCCTTTCTCCGGGGCAATGAATCAAAGGAGCCTTGACAATTCCTCAGCTCCCTGGAGAGCAGGTATAAAGCAGGGTGCTGGTGGGGCCGGGGCTGAGCTGAAGCTGCAGCATGCCCTGACTCACTGGCCCCAAGTTCATCTTTGGGGCACAAGGTACAAGCTGAGGGCAAAGCCATTGCCAGGGTCATTACTCACCAAGGCAACACCTCGGCAGCCAGCCGTCATACACTCAACAGCTGGACTCAGCTTCCCGTGGAAAGGAATGGAAATTGCATTCATTTTCCAAGAACAAAGAGACCAGCTCGCACCGACCTCGTCTGTTTCCTCCCACCCCTGCCCTATTCCTGCCTCTGTCTGGTTGCATAAGGACTTGGAGACCCTTTGGAGACCCAGACAGCGGGAAGGACAAACACCAGTGAAGCAGGGAGGCTGGGACTTCACACCAGCCTTGAGAACCTTTGCCATCAACTGTAGTAGACTATTTTAAGGTGTGTTGCTTTTGTTTATGTTGCATTTGTTTAACTCTGTGAAGCCGTGTTACTGTGTCTGTCTTAAACACCCGACGGTTTAATAAAGAACTGGCCAATAGCAAGGCAGGAGAAAGGATAGGCGGGGCTGGCAGGCAGAGACAATGTATAGAAGGAAAGAACTGGGAGGAGGTATCTAAGCTCTAGGAGCCAAAGAAGGAGGAGGAGGAGGACTCCAGGGCCCAGCCACCCAGCTACACAGCAAGCCATGGAGTAAGAGTAATGTTTACAGAAGTAAGAGAATGGGAAAAGCCCAGAGGCAAAAAGGTAGATGGGATAAGTTAAGAAAAGCTGGCTAGAAACCAAGCTATGGCCAGGCATTCATAAGTAAGAATAAGCCTCCGAGTGTGATTTGTTTGGAAGCTGCGTGGCAGGCCTCCCCAAAAAAGAGTAAAAAACAATCAACAACCTACCTTCCTCCACTCAGGGGAGAAGGAATCTGGGCAAGTGGATGTGACAGGAAAAGTGAGGGCAGATGTGCCCAGGTTTGGGGGAGAGCGAGGGAGCTGGGGCAGAGGAAGTGCAAGCTGGAACAATGGGCATGCAGACCTGTGGTGATCTTTTGTGTGAGAAGCATGTTCATACAGGGTACCTCATTCAATTCTCAACATCACTCATCTTCATTCCCATTTTTAACACCAAGGAACCATGGCCAGAGAGGCTGAGTGACTTGGGCATGAATACAGCTATGCCAGGATGTAGACTCCTGGGTACTTTCCACTCTTCCAGGTTCCATCCTGATCAGGAGTTTGGAATTCTGAGTTTCAATGAACGAGGGGCATCAACGCAATATTGTCCCACAGGGCCCTCTGTGTCTATCTCTACAAGCCAATGTATAGAATGAGATTACAAGGAGTGGCTTCCTAAGTCACTTCATTAAGAGGTGGCATCAGACATGGTGGCACATACCTAAAATCCAAGCGCTCAGGAGACAGAAGCAGGAGGGTTGCCACGAATTGATATAGGCTGAGCTGTGTCAGGAGTTCCAGGCCAGCCAGGGGGTAGATAGATATCTATAGATAGCTCCTGTCTAGATTTTAAAAAAAAAAGCAAGAAACAAGAAGAAGAGAGAGATTGGGGGACCAATGTGAAGAAGTTTGAATAGCGTGGGGAAATTATCAGTGCGTGGCCTGACCTTGTCCTTATGAAGTAGAGCAGAGACTTTCCGCTCTCAGCACCCCACCATGCCACCTTCACACACTCTCAGTCCTTTGGCATTGGTTTTCTGCTCTGCAGGTGTATGTCTGCCTCCAGGATGGGAGTAAAGAAAGCCCAGTGCTAGGGAGGGAAAACGTGAGAGATTCCCTGCACACAGCGATCCTCTCCCCTCCCCACAAGCCACAGACCCCAAGTAACATCTCAGCACCAAAGTTCTCAGACACCTCCCTGCTACTGGATACACTGAATAATGCATATGTCTCAATTCTGGGGTGAAGGAGGGTGGGAGGTAGAGCCTGTAAAAATTGTGTGTGTGTGTGTGTGTGTGTGTGTGTGTGTGTGTGTGTGTGTGAGAGAGAGGAGAGAGAGAGAGAGAGAGAGAGAGAGAGAGAGAGAGAGAGAGAGAGAGAGATTATTTCTGGAAGTTACACTTTCTGTTTTCACTGCTTTTAAGGTGGGGTTCCCAAAAATGACTCCTGGCCAGAGAATAGTAATAATTACCTCAATCCTCTGAGCTGTCACGCTGAGCATTATGGAGCAAGAGGAGGAGATAGTTGTACCTTCTGGAGGAGACCCAATTCCTAGCCCGAGGGAGTCTGAGCTTGATAGGGGAGGTATGGATCCCAGTGGAGTTGGGGACCCACCCTGATAAGGTACCTGCTGTCCCCTTAGGGCACTCCTAGGCTGGTAAGGAAGGAGTTATTTCCATTCTGGACAAAAATGAAGGAGTGGGGAATGTTAGGAGTGCCGAGGGAGGAAGGTATAAGGTCAGATGCAGAAAGGTGAGAAGAGGAAGTCCTTAGCCTTGGATGGCAGCTGTCCTGGTCCCAGCTGAGCACAGCTCCACACAACCCCACACACTGACCCCAGCTGATAGGCGTGTGCTTGTACATGTGTGAAGGTCCATGCGATCTCACATCCAGGTTGGAAACTCTTATTTTCCAAATTTGTTCAAAAGGGAATATACCAAGGAAGCCTTGAGGAAAAGATTCTCTTGACCCTTTGCTGGTCCATCTGGGGACAGAAAATCTCAAACTGGGAACAAACAGATCAATATTACATTTCAGTCATCTGAGTTGAAGCTGTTAGGTACTGCCCTCTGCTCCAGTAGAGGAAGCGATCTAGGAAGATAAAGGAGCATGACTTTAGAAGAGTCCTTTTCCTCCAGGGCCTCAGTCTCTCCATCTTCTCACCCAGGACTGCACCCCCTGCATTCCTTTTGGCCCCCATGAAATCAACCACCCACCTCAGGTCTGGCCCAACTCTAGTCATACTTCTTCTATTCATTAGTCACCAAATTTTAAATTTAAATCATGCTTGTTAAGTTGGCAAATTTAAACAATGCATGTATAGTTGGTATGCAACACAGTATTTTAATGTTTTAGGCACACATGTGTCAAGCACTCATGGCTTTGAGTCACAAAAGCCAAAATACAAGACTCAAATGCTGCCTCCAAGCCAGAACACTGTGTGCCTGTAATGGGGCCAGGGCTAGAGGATAGTCACTTCATTCCTCCCTTTTCATTGTGATCCTGCATTGATGGGGACTGTGGAACCCATTTCCCCAAATCTCAATGTGCACACGGCAGGGCAGGGGGGCATGGAGAACTGGTATTTTCTTTTATGGTCTTCCCTCCCCATCCCAGGAGATGAGTGTGGATGGTACTTTCTTCCATGGAGTCCACATGGTTCTTTCATCATAAACACGTTTACATGACAACTGGCATGAAACAGTCCCATTTCCCCCACTCCTGGTCCTTTGTTAGATTTCTAAGGGGGCATTTAAAAAACGGTGCATCTGAGGAAAGGCACAGGAGAAGGATGAAGGGAACCCACCGTTGACTGAGTTCTCACCATGTGTTTGGTGTTTTATATTTGTATTTCAGGAAGTCTTTACAAGAGTCCTGTGCGGAAGGACATCTAGCACTGCTCATGCTGTTGTACTTGATGCCAGGGGCTGTCGAGATGGCTCAGCTGGTAAAGGCTCTTGCTGCCAAGCCGGATGTCCTGAGTTCAATCCCCAGGATCCCTATGGTGGGAGGAGAGAACCAACTCCTGCAAATTGTCCTTCTGACCTCCATATGCACACATAAGCGCGCGCGCGCGTGCGCGCGCGCGCACACACACACACACACACACACATTAAATAAATGAATGTAATAAAATATTTAAAAAATAAGTACTGTGTCATCAGGAGTGGGAATAGCTACATCACCACACAGTGGAAGGTAGGACAAGCTCCCCTCCTCCATCAAGCTCTTTTATGAAGTATTGATTCTTTGATGAGGGCTCAAGTTTCATGACCTAGGCACCTCCCCAAGAGCCCGCCCTACCTCCCAACTGAGTTGCATTGGGAAGCTTCAGACACATGGATTTTTGGAGGGCCCAAAACATCTGGACCATGGCCAATGACAACTGCTATAATCATTCCAGGTTTGCAGCTAGGCAAGTGGAGGAACAGAGAGATTATCTGGCTCAAACTCACCAGATAGCAAATGGGAGATTGCAGTTTCCAGTCCGCAGCCCATCCTTCTTCCATTCCAAAATTAATGCAGGTGCAAGAGCAGAAACAGAAATAGCCTAAAAGCACTTCTTATTGAGTTATCCTAAATTGCCCTGCAATTATTGCCCATCTTTTCCCATCTGCAGGCCTCTCTGCGCTTCTTGCTTGTAACAAGTGAAATACTAGATTCCCTCTTGGGGTGAGTCAATTCCTTTTCCTTCTCTGGAGAGAGGGGATGGGGTAGCGTTTCTCTCTCCTTATCTTTGCCCTTTAGATCTCAAATATGCCTCTTGGGAGAATTTTTTGTCACACTAAGTGACTTTACAAAATTGGAAGTGTTCAAACAATGTGCTCTGCTCCACAAGGGTCGTTTGGTGGCTCCCTGCAATAGTAAATCTGCAGGTGGGGAGGCATCCTGCTGGGACCAAACCTCCTCACTCCTGTGCCTGCTACTGCCACTGCCGCTTCACTTCTCACCTCTGCACTGTGTGGAGGGATTATGTGATTAGCAGTGGTGTGTTAAGGGGAGGAACACCCAAAATGCCCAGAGGAAAGTACTTTCCTAGAAACGGCTGGAAATGTGGTAGAATTGCCAACATTACATTATCTCGTGTCAGTCACGTCAAACTCACTACAATGTCATTGGTGAGTGTGTGTGTGTGTGTGTGTGTGTGTGTGTGTGTGTGTGTGCGAGCGCGCGCGCATACAAAGCAAAGAGAGACAGGACAGGAGTCATCACAATCCTGGAGTTGGGAGAAACAGTCAAGACCAGTTTGCAACCGTGCGTCAGCACCATGGACAGCAGCAGAGCTTGTGCTCGGCCGCTGCCCTTCCCCCCACTTAATGGTATGTGTACAACTGGGGTCAGATCCTCCAAACAGCAGGCCTCCTTCTCCTGACCCGTTTATCCGATCCCTGACTTACCCTCTGCCCTAGCTTGGGCATCTCCTGGGGCCGTGAACAGCTGGCCCTGCCTTGGCACATTTACAGAATGAACTTGCTGCTTTTAGAACTCGGGCCTCCGACATGGAGGGCATCTGGGCTGCTCTGGCCTCCTCCCTCCAGGGTAGGTGACCTTCTTATTTGATGAAGGAGCAGGTGTGTTGCTTTGGCTTTGGCTGGGATTTTGGCTGTGACAGGTGGCCTAGAGCCATTGGACAAGAAGCCTTGCCCCCTCCCCCACACCCAGGAGACTCTGGCTGCAGGGTAAGAGGAGAAAGATTAAAAACTAAGGTTTATTATAGAATTAGGGCCATAAAACCACAGGCTACAGCAATGCAACAGCTACAACCATAAACCCGGAGCCCACTCCATCATAGAATAGGAACTGCTACCCATTAAGCGGCAACGTTTATGTACAGGTAACAGGATTACACTTTCACTGTGTTTTGGCAATAACTGGTCCTTTATGAAGCTTTTGTGGCTGCTTAATTATGGTGGATGGACAAAGAGGTCTGGGGCGGGGCAAGGTCAGGGTATATGAAACTGTGGCTAAGGCTGAATTTCATGACTAAAGGAGACAAGTTAAATGGTCCCCATGTTTCAGACTGCCAGACACATGAACCCTTTCTAGACTAGACTGAGGGAGTACACCTAGAGATTCAGAGAACACAGTCTGAAGGATTCCTTGGGGTCTCCCTCTCCAACTCTCCAATGTCTTAATTGACCATATCATGGTTAAGGTCATTGACAGCTTTCAGAACTCAGCCTTGGTCTAGTCTTAAAAAAATCAAGTTTAGGTCTTTGGTTCTTACATGGATGCCTTGTGGAAGCCTCACCCCTTATCTTTCCAGGTAATAAGAGGAGGTTGATTTACAGGGTCAACTCTTGGTGCTCTGAATAACCTGGTGAAGAAAGGAAGCGGCACTGAGACCCCCCAGGAGTGTCCCTCACAACTAATGATGTATCCCCTACTCTGAATTACATCAACAACCACTCTCCAAAATCTCACTGAACACCAATGGCATGCCAGGCTCAGGACCCGAGGGCTGTGAAATGAAATGGACACAACCCCTTCCTTCAACCTTTCCAATTTCATACTGGAGTTGCAATGGTGACCAGTGAGTTGGGATATAACAGACGTGTGGCAATCTGCAGCACCCCCAGAGAGTAAATTCACAAACTTACTCCATACCGTGTCTGTATACGCTAATGCACAACCGCTCTCGTAACCACCCTTGCAGTAATAAAGCCATGACAGACACCAGCCCACCTCCATTTGGCTATCAGACTGTAGAAACAGTGATACACTGGAATTGTCCCAGCAATCTAACACAGGGAGAAGGAAAAGGCTGAAGCCCTTGGGAGAGCCAGACAAGGAGTTAGTCTCCTGGAAGTATTCATAATTTGTCAAAGGCCCTTGCAGGAGACACTGGAGCCGAGACAATGGGATAGGAAATACCACACCTTGACCGGAACTTCTGAGGTGTGCATAGCTCCAGCTCTCTAAATGAAGTCTTGTGTTAGCACCGTTAGAGAATCCAGGCCCTCCAGGTAGCCAGTCCCTAAGCAGAGAGGGCTGTTAGCAGAGCAAGAACAACCCCTCCCCTCAGCAGTCCAGTGGGTGGAAGGCAGCTGACCACTGTCACGTAAAATGGATTACGCATTAACCAAACCCCACTCTTCTACCCAGAGAAAGAATGACCCATCCCTGACAGGTCAAGTCATGTATGCCTCTCCCTTTACCTCTACCACAGAGCATAGATCACACATTAACTAGGCCTGCTTCTCTGAGGTGCAAGACCTCCCATCCCTGGAGAACCTTCAAGGAAGGCATTCAGGCTGCTTTGTCTTACAGGCTTAAAATTCTACTTCAGATCCACCCCCTTACTCCTGTTTCAAGATCTTAGTGCTTCCTTTCTTCATCTTTCCCTCCCTTTCCTCACCCTCTAGACCCTAAGGACACCAGGAAGATAGACTCATGGGGTCACTGGGTCTCTTGGTCTTTCTTCTCAGTGTGTTTCTTTTCTACCTTTCTCTATTGCTTGCTCAGTTGGCTTGTTGAGGAATGATGGCCAAGCCCGGCTTATTAGGGTTGCCAAGGTCACACTCTGATGCAAATGATTCTTATGGCATTCTGTGCTAGGGGCTCTAATCATACCCCACTTCACAGATGGGGAGATAGAACCACAGGGAAGTGAATCAAAAACATAAAGCCCACATGCCTTGGCTCTGATATAAGTCTTTTCTTGACAAATTTCATCCAGACCAATCTGCATCTTTTCCCATCAGGCCTTGCCATTGTCCAATTCAAGCAGGAATCCTGCTGAGTAGATAGCCTGAATCCTACACCCTCAACACAGTGATCAAATACCTTATCCCTCACCATCCTCCTGGAATCAGAATGGTTGTTTCAGCAAGAATCCTGAAGGTGAGCCCTCACCCATGGTGTTTCTTCTGAGTGACACCCATGGTGTTTCCTCCTGCCAGCCATCCCTCGGACCATGCTCTGCCTCCACACTGTGCACCTAGGCTGTAACTGCCCAGGTTTCCACGTTGTGCATTGAGTTGAACCAGGTCTCTGTCTCCACCTTACATAGTATTCCCATGGGATGATTCAAGTCTCTGCTCTGTATTTACCTGCAGTGTGACTTTGGATAAACCACATCTTATTATATGTCTAGGACTCAGTTTCCCTCACTGACAAACAGCAGGAATAGTAACTCATGTCCATCTGGAGCTTTGTCGATTACAAAGTGCCTTGTCAGACACCATCCCATCTGATGCCCATGGCTCTCTGTGAAGAAGATGACAGTCTTGATTTTACATGTGAGGACATGTAGAGCTCAGAACCTAGACGAGGTCACACAAACAGGATGTGCTGGAACTGGAGTAAGGTCTGCCTGGGACCCATGCATGTCTGCCATTAACTCCTTTCCCAGAGTCTTACAGTTACAGGCATTTATTGGATTCCCAAGGGCACCTAACTGAGATTTCCCAGTTTTTGTGTCCCAGAACAATGAAATGAACCAGGGATACAGGTGGTAGAAAGAGAGGCAGTTTGTTAAGAAGTAGAACACTCTCAGTACCTCCCTATAGGTGTTGCTGGTCAGAGGGGCCCCAGAGGTTCCCACAACAATGCAGACTGTGACCATTGTTCTTAGTTGCCCCCAAGAACTGATTGGTGAAACCCTATTGTTGAAGACATCACACACCCTTGGTTGCAGGGGATAGAGAAATCAAGTTGTTACCGAGCTGGAAGTTTTCTCCCTGCTGGCTAGCTTTCATAATGCTAGCACACACCATGTAGGTCACTAGGGGAGAAAAGTCATCAACGATCTTACCCAGTTATGAAATCTGTGAGTGACAATATCAACCTGTCAGGCAAGGTGTGTCCTCTGGGTCAGTAGACATGACTGCTACAGAGCTAGCCAACTGCCTTCTGATTGGATTTGAGACTTGTTTCACAGCAGGGATTCATGCCCTAGTCTCTAAACCTGGTCAAAAACCCACAGTTGGGGAGGTCATGACCCGCCTCCCCTGGGGTGGGTCTATTACCATTGTTTTGCTAAATGAATGCATTGCCAAACTGTCTTGGATATATTTAGATTTATACCCATAGATTAGTGCTGCCCTCAGTCTTGGTCAGAGGAGCTTCTGTTGGCAATGGACAGTGGTTAATGCAGAAACACATAACTAGTCCCCAAAGTGTGGGGACTAAGTGACTGCTGAGCGCTCACAGCTAGATGGGACATGGATATCACCCTCCCCAGGATGAGAGGAACACTGTGGAAGAGGAGATGGAAAGAATGTAAGAGCTGGGGGATGAGGAGGAATACCGTGGAATGCTACCTTCCAGGCACAACATGGTTGTTGGACTCATAAGCCCATAGCAGCTGTGGTTAGCTATACAAGACCTGACAAGACCCAAGACTGGGCCCATCAAGAATTCTATCAGTAATGAAGGAGGGCTATGAGTCCCCAGCCCTCTCTGGGGCTACTGGCAGTTAATGGCTCCTGGGGTCTGGGGAATAATTTTCTTTAGCACTGTAGCCATGGTTTAAGTTGCCCATACTCCAGTGAATAACCCCCTCCCCATGCTCATGTAGGCAACCCTTACTAGTCTTAGTGAGTCATGAAAAACCAACCTCCAAATCCCAAACAAACAAACAAACAGAAAGGATGTGAGGCTAGGAGAGGAATTTGTTGCAAAGAAGGGGTTCAGTGGGAGTGGGAAGGGGTTGGGGAGGGTAATGGGAGCTGGAAATGGTGGAAATACATTGTGTAAACACAAGACTGTCAAAGAACGATGCATTTAAACAAGTATAATCCCTCCTATATGTAGGAATAGAGGGAACCCATTGACCCCCACAGCCCTGTGCCCACTGCTCAGCTTCAGCAAGCACTGACTACAGTCAAATTCCTTCCTCCTCTCCCTGTGACTGTATGGAATGATATTCTTTGTTTCAATTTCTCTCTCTCTCTCTCTCTCTCTCTCTCTCTCTCTCTCTCTCTCT
>CABHPQ010175171.1:0-67627 GCA_902168405.1 Peromyscus aztecus | reverse complement strand
GTGTGTGAGCTGCATAGTTAATTGTTGCCAAAGATCTCAAAGTGGCACTGGGCTTGCAATCTGTGTGTTCAATACAGAAAAGACCAACAGAGGTCCTATCTCACCCATAGCCAGTAGGCTAAAGGCAACTGAGCCATTCCCTTCCTTAACGAGCCATACTGTACGTTGGTGTCCTTATAAGATAGTATCCCAAAAGCAACTGAAACTTGAGTTTATAAATTTATAATTTTCAAAGCCAATCGAGATGTACATAACTACTGAATTAAATTTATCATGTCCAATAGAACGAAAGATTAACTAACTGTGGTAGCTGCTTTTGTTGCCAGGGTCTCCATTGTGCTAGCTGTAGTAAGCAATTATGAAATGGTAATCCCAGAAAGAGTAGCAGTGGTGGGCGCCATTGCTATAACAGTGACAGCGGCAGCAGTAATGTTAAAGTCTCTTCTGGGTTGTGTGGACATCCACTGGCATGGATACAACTCCAGTAACACGTACCGCCAAGGCCCATTTTTCTTGAGAGTAAGATGTTTCATTGAGGCTTGCTCAGTGATTGAGTAAAACCAAAATTTATTATAAGCCATAGTCGTCCTAGGGACCTCCATGCTATATATATATAGCCTCCATGGATCTGTGGGTTGTAGTCTGATTGTTCTTTATTTTATATCTAGAATCCACTTATGAGTGAGTACATACCATGATTGTCTTTCTGGGTTTGGGTTACCTCACTCAGGATGATATTTTCTAGTTCCATCCATTTAGGATGGCCATTCTTAATATATTAATCCTAGTGATCCATGAGCATGGGAGATCTTTACAACTTCTGATATCTTCTTCAATTTATTCTTTAATGTCTTAAAGTTTTTATCATATAGTCATTCGCTTGCTTGATTAGAGTTACCCCAAGATATTTTATATTACTTGAGGCTCTTTGTGAAGGGTGTTGCTTTGCTGATTCTTTTCTCAGTCAATTTGTCATTTGTATATAGGAAGGCTACTGATTTTTGTGAGTTAATTGTGTATCCAGCTACTTTGCTGAAAGAGTTTATCAGCTATGGGTGTTCTCCAGTAGAATGTTTAGGACCACTTATGCACACTGTCATATTGTCTGTAAATAGGATATTTTGCTATCTTTCTTTCTAAATTGTATCCCTTTGATCTCCTTTGGGTGTCTTATTGCTCTAGCTAAGACTTCAAGTTCTATATTGAATGCGTATGGAGAAAGTGAATAACCTTGTCTTATTCCCAATTTTAGTGGAATTGCTTTGAGTTTCTCTCCATTTAAGTTGATGTCAGCTATGAGCTTCCTGTAAACTGACTTTATTAGGTTTAAGTATGTCCTTTTTACCCTAATTTCTCCAAGACTTCTATCATGAAGGAATGTTGGATTTTGTCAAAGGCATTTTCTCCATCTAATGAGATGATCGTGTGATTTTTGTCTTTCAGTTTGTTTATATGTTAGATTATATTTATTGATTTATGTATATTGAACCATCCCTGTATCTCTGGGATGAAGCCTACTTGATCATGGTGGATGATCATTTTGATGTATTCATGGATTTAGGCTGCAAGTATTTTATTAAGAATTACTGTATGTTCATAAGGGAAATTGGTATGTAATTCTCTTTGCTGATTCTTTATGTGGTTTGGATGTCATGGTAACTGTGGCCTCATAAAATGAATTGCTCAGTGTTCTTTTGTGCTGATTTTGTGGAATAAATTGAGGAATATTGGCATTAAATCTTCTTTGAAAATCTGGTAAAATTCTGAGCTAAAATGTTCTGGTCATGGGCCTTTTTTGTTTGTAAGACTTTTAATCACTGCTTATATTTCATTAAGGATTGTAGGTCTGTCTAAATTGCTTATCTAATCTTGATTTAACTTTGGTGGATGGTTATATATTTAGAAAATTATCCATTGGTTTTAGATTTTCCAGTTTGGTGGGTTACAAGTTTTTAAAGCATTTTCTTATAATTTTCTAGATTTCCTTGGTGTCTGATGTTATGTTCCCATTTTCATCTCTAATTTTGTTAATTTGGGTTGTCTCTCTCCACCATTTAGTTAATTTGAATGTGGGTTTGTCAATCTTACTGATTTAAAAAAACAAAAAAACTCCAACTTTTTGTTTCATTGATTTTCTTGAATTTTTTTCTTTTGTATTGACTTCACCCTTAAGTGTAATTTTCTTGACATCTATTCCTTTTTGGTGTGATTTCTTCTTTTTGTTCTAGAGCTTTCGGGTATGCTGTTGAGTTACTAGTATGAGATCTCCTTTTTTATGTACACACTTGGTGCTATGAATTTGCCCATTAGAGCCACCTTTATTATGACTTACAAGTTTGAGTACCTTGTGTGTTCATTTTCATTCAATTCTAAGAAGTCTTTAATTTCTTTCTTAATCCATTTTCAATCAGTGATGAAGTTGTTCAGTTTTGATGGGTTTGTAAGCTTTCAGTTGTTTCTGTTGTTGATATACAGCTTTAATTGTGGTGGTCAGATAGGATTTGGGGAATTATTTCAATTTTCTTGTATCTGTTGAGACTTGCTTTTTGTCTAAGTATGTGGTCAGTTTTGGAGAAACTTCCATGGGCTGATGAGAAGAAGGTATAGTCTTTTGTGTTCAGGTGAAAAGTTCTGTAAGTATCTGTTAGGTCCATTTTTCTCATGACGTCAGTTAGATCCAGCATTTCTCTGTTTAGTTTTCATCTGGATGTTCTATCTACTGGTGAGAGTGGGGTGTTGAAGTTACCCACTATTAGTGTGTGAAAGTCAATATGTGATGTAAGCTGTAGTAGTGTTTCTTTTATGAATTTGTGTGCCCTTGTGTTTGGTGCATAAATGTTAGGAACAGCAATGTTTTTTTGGTGGATTTTTTTCCTGTGATGAGTATATAGTGTCCTTCTGTATCTCTATTGATTAGTTTTGGCATGAAGTCTATTATGTGAGACATTAAAATTGCTACCCCAGCTTACTCCTTAGGTCCATTTTCATTGAATATCTTTTCCATCTACTTATTCTTAGGTGATGTCTATCCTTAATGTTAAGGTACATTTCTTGGTCACAGCAGAAGGACAGATCCTGTTTTGATATCCATTCTGTTAGTTGTGTCTTTTAATTAAGACTACTTATATTGAGAGATCTTATTGACCAATGATTGTTGATTCCTGTTATTTTCTTGTTATTTGTGTGTGTGTGGAGGCACTCCCACTTTTTCCCAGGGTACTCTTGAGGAGTGAGGGAGAGAAGATTTAGATAGAAATATAGAGGGGAGAGAGAGAAAAATAGAAACACAGGACAGCCTGTGGTGGGCCTGGATCCTAATCCATTGGCCCCTTCTGTCTCTTCTAAAGGGCTTTTTAAGGGAGTGCCAAGGGGTGGAGCAAAAGACCTCCCTAAGCACAGCCAAGTGCAGACTCTTCCAAACACCTGGTAATCATACACATGGTCAGTCCATCCCTGTTTGCAGCCCTGCTGGGTAAAGCAAGCTCAGATCTCTCTAGGAAACCTCTGTGGGCCTCCACAGTTGTTCTTGTTGGTATGTATGTGTTTTTCCATGCCTTTGATATGCTAGTCTGGGATTATTTATTCTTTGTATTTTCTTGAGTATGGTTAATCTCTTT
Organism: Peromyscus aztecus; assembly: GCA_902168405.1. Classification (NCBI taxonomy): domain Eukaryota; kingdom Metazoa; phylum Chordata; class Mammalia; order Rodentia; family Cricetidae; genus Peromyscus; species Peromyscus aztecus. The sequence continues at coordinate 64,010 of CABHPQ010175171.1, read as the reverse complement.
AGGTTTGAGTTTTCCTTCTAGTGCCTTCTGTAGGGCTCAATTTGTAGATAGATACTGCTTAAATTAGGTTTTATCAAGGGGAGTCTTTGTTCCTCCATGTATTGTGATTGGTTTTGCTGGATATAGTAGTCTGGGCTGGCGTCTATAGTCTCTTAGAGTTTGTAGAATATCTTTTCAGGTCCTTCTGGCTTTTAGAGTCTTCATTGAGAAGTCAGGTGTAATTCTAATAGGTCTGCCTTTTCTATGTTACTTGGTCTTTCCCCCTAGTGTTTTGATCATTATGTGGTGAGGGGACTTTCTTTTCTGGTCCAATCTATTTGGTGCTCTGTATGCTTCTTGTTCCTTTATAGGCAGCTCCATCTTTAGATGAGAGAATCCTCTAGATTTTGTTGAACATATTTTCTGCGCTTTGATGTGGTTACTTCTCCTTCCTCTATTCCTAGTATTTTTAGTATTTGTGCTTTTCATAGTATCCCAGATTTCCTGGATGTTTTGCACCTGATTTTTTTTTTTAGATTTAACATTTTCTTTGACCAGAGTATTCATTTCTTCTATCATGTTTTCAATGCTGGAGACTCGTTTTCCATCCCTTGTATTCTGTTGGTGAGTCTTACTGCCTCTGAGGTTCTATTCTAGTTCTTAAATTTTTTGTTTCCAGATTTCTCTCAGTTTGAGTTTTCTTTACTGATTCTATTTCCACTTTCAGGTCTTGAACTGTTTTATTCATTCCATTCCATTGCTTGTATTTTCGTAGATTTCTTTAAGGGATTTATTCATTTCCTCTTTAAGGACACCTATCATAGGCGAGACAGTTGTTTAGCTTGAACTGTTTAGAGGGCTCCCAGGCAGTGGGATTGGGATCTGTCCCAGGTGCATGAGTGGGCTTGTTGGAACCCAGTGCCTATGGTGGAACACCTTGTGCAGGCCTTGGTGTAAGGAGGAGGGGCCTGGACCTGCCTCAACTGAATGTACCAGGCTCTGCTGACTCCCTGTGGGAGACCTTGCCTTGGAGGAGGTGGGAATGGGGGGCAGGTTGGGGGAAAAGGCTGAGGGGTGTGAGGAGGGAGGAGAGGCGGATCTGTGGTTGGTATATAAAATGAATAGAACATTTCTCTTTTTTTCTTTTTTCTTTTTTTTGTTTTGTTTTTTGTTTTTTTCGAGACAAGGTTTCTCTGTGTAGCTTTGTGCCTTTCCTGGAACTCGCTTTGTAGACCAGGCTGGCCTCGAACTCACAGAGATCCGCCTGCCTCTGTCTCCCAAGTGCTGGGATTAAAGGTGTGCACCACCACCACTGGGCAGAAAATTTCTTAATAATAATAAAAAAGTATTTAAGGAAAAACAAGGACACCTAGCATATTTATAAAGGCAATTTAAGGTCTCTTTCATGTATAATATTAAGACATTGTGTCCTTTCACTTTGTGGACAATTTCTCTGATGATACAGTGACAATGGTCACGAAAAATGTTGGCTCCTTACCAAAGTCAGTGGCACAAACCTACACTGCCAGTCACTGGCAGTCCTTCTGCACTTTTGGGTCATGGAACGAAAGCTTCATCTAAGAACATCAATGAAGATGGGAAAACAAATTTTATTAAATCTTGACTCACGTCCTGAGCAACATGGGACTCGAACATAAGGCACTGGCACACACTGAAGTGTGGTGGTATCTTTCAATGGAAGCCACGTCTATGTGTGCATAGCGCTGACCAGCGGCTTCGCAGGAAGAATGAGTGAATGATGCAAATTACTGTTTCTCAGATTGGGCCTTTGGCATACTTTCTTCCAAATGAGTCATGCAAATCTCTCACTGAAAGGAAAATGGCAGACAGAATTGGCTGTTCTCTCTGTTCTCATATACACATATGACTGGGAGTTTATAAAATATTCATTTAATTCCGCAAGGTTGAACATTCCTAATTTTTTAAAGCATTTCTGGTGTTATCATTGCAGGTATTGATGGAGTGATTTTGATATAGCAGATTACATGTCTAACTCAATGAATCATTTATTTCCCAGGCCATACCATACATGAGTAAAACAATTCAATGCTCAAAAAGACTGCTGAATTTAAAACATGCATTGTATGTATCCTTTGTACATGGTTCTGTGTTAGATTATGATATTTCCATATGATTGTACATTATATAAATTGACAACTACTGGATTTTAATGTAGCAAAAAAATTGAAAGTTCATTGATAGAATTTTTTTTTTTTTCGAGACAGGGTTTCTCTGTGTAGCTTTGTGCCTTTCCTGGAGCTCACTTGGTAGCCCAGGCTGGCCTCAAACTCACAGAGATCCGCCTGCCTCTGCCTCCCGAGTGCTGGGATTAAAGGCGTGCGCCACCACCGCCCAGCCTCTCATTGATAGAATTTTAATGCCATATTCCATCTAACCTGTCAACTTTGACCTTGGCATAATATTAAAATTTTCCTATACACTAGTGTTTTATGAAAGCAATAGTAAATTTTGTGGATGTAAAAGGATCCTGAAATTTAAAAAGTTGAGAACGGATCATTTAATGAAAAAGTGAAACATATAATATATATAACACAGCCTGAAAAACAAAACAAGCCTGGACTTGAAGCCACCATATGTCTTTCTCAGAATACAGCCTTCTTCATTTCCCAAGAGTGAGTATATTATACTCATTGTATATTAACTACTCTCTTGCTTTCCTTAGGAGTGTTATCTCATATACATATGTCTCTGTAAATATTTAATTTTGTCTGTCTTTGAATCGCATACAAATAGGACCACACTGCACAGCATTGTGCTGATTTCTCTGAAGAGGAGCCTGAGAAATGGGTTTAGATACGGGTAATATTTGTTATGGTTATTGGAGGAAACAGAAGCATAAGGATGGGTAGATGACTGAAGAGATGAAGTGTGCTATTGAAGTAGTTCCTAATACAGACAGCCAAGCACAGTCAAGGTGGGTACTCTGTGTAGCACAGTGTAAAATACAGTTCAGAACCCGTCAGTTGAACCAAAGGAAGAGAGACCGAGCACGCATTCCCTGGCTTTGGCTGTGCTTTGTTGGCAGCTGCTTTTAAGAGCCTAACTTCCCTGCATGGTCAGGCTGTGTGGCACCCCATGTTTCCAAGAAACCAGTAGGTGATTAAATATTTATGTTTGAAAATGTGTATAAATTAGCATCTCCTGCATCTTGATAGGATAAGAGCAAAGAACAGAAAAAAACACACATGCACCAGGTTCCACAGCAGCCCATGAGAAACGAAGCCCCATGTTTAGCACTCAGGAGCTCTGTTTCCAGTACCATAGACAATACTAAATCAAGAGTATTTTTGCCAGTGTTTCCCATTCAGTGTATTTTCAGAAGAAGAATTAATCCATTCACGTTTATTCCTCTGTAAGCTATTCAGTGCTGCTTTGACATAACTGGTAAGCAACATGAAATACCTAGGATGTTTTATCATTCCTTTAACCTGATCTCCAACCAACGTGAAATTGTTTCTTTTATGCCATAAACAACATTAAATTGTAAGTCAGCATTAGAGAACCCCAGTTTGATGTTTTAAAATTAAGCTCTAGACTTTCCCTTCTCCTGCTGTCAGAGAAGAGGTGAAAATAAAGAAAAAAACAAAAACAAAAACAACCCCCCCCCCAAAAAAAGAAAACCCTCAGTGCTGCTTCTCTACTTTGAAGATGGCCATGGCCTCTCCCAAGGCAGAGAAGTGTAGCTATTTTCTCTGTGCATTGGATATTGGAGAGAGAGGGAGCAGCCAACTAAGGGAGATCCCGTGAGCAGCTGCCTCACTAGGATGTATCTCATGGACTGCAGATGGGTATTCTGGGCTGAGGTAAGCGGAAGAGGTATCAGGTGGCAGCCACGTCAGCATGTGCCTCCTGCATTGTCTAAGTGCCTGCGGCAGCTCAGGAGGCTAAGAGATGTTGCCAGAAATGGAAACTTCTCCTTGTCAACACAATTACAAACACGAAAGCAGCTGAGTAACTGTTTGCAAACAGGAGATCAAGCTCTGTGAGAATCTGTGAGATGGGGCACAAAACAACCCCCTGCTCACCTGCTCCACACCACAGGAATACAGGAATAATTGCATTAAATGCCAGCACACCAGTGCCTCTCGGTAAAACAGAGTATAGGGATCTGTGTTTTAAAATAACCAAAGAAAACCACTAATGATTGCAGAAAGCAGCAAGTGGAAGAACCCTGGCTGTCTCAGGCTGTCTGTGATTGTCATTTTGAAGAATTGTCATTACTACATTTTGATGCCAATAGACATAGTGTGCTTTCCACAGCGCCACCAGTGTCAGCGGGATCATGTCTGTTCACCTGCACAGGCCTGGCAGGGGCTGAGATGGATGGAACAAAAAGAAGAGAGAGAAAAGCAAGGCAGTTGAAGAAGGAGTGGAAGATAAAGTTCCACGAGAGTCCTGATTTGAGATTATGTGGACCAAGGAAGAGGAATCATGCTAAAACATATTTCAAAAAGAACACAAACCTTCTTCAAAAGCATCCTTTCCCTAGTGAGCCACACTCTCTGACCTTACTGAAGAACCATTTATTACTGGCAGGATTTACCCCAGGCATGAAAAGGAAAGCACCAGGAGAAGGAAATCCACAGCTTCGAGCTAGTACAGACAGTAGTAACGAGCAAATGAGTCTTCATCAATTCGTGCCATTTGTTTGGTGGAGGAAGTAGGTGACCATGAGCAATGGGACACAGGCCAGTCCAGAGGGAAGACAACACACTCTTTTTTTTTTTTAATAGGTTATAATTTAAAAGCCCAAGTTTATTTGAAACAGTAAAATATTTTCTCTGTAGAAAATAGTATAAATGATAACATTTCCCAATAAGCCCTCTGAAGCCAAATGATAGCTGAATTATACATATAAATATTGATTAGATTCTGGGATACAGAAGAAACCTATCTTCATCTGTTCAGAGATCTATGTTTTACTTAAGTTGTGCAAGTAAGATTCCTGATCATCTTCCCCTTCACTGTTTGATTTATGGCAGACGTTTTTCTATAGTCTAATCCATAATCTAAAAAGATCTTAGCCTCCCCTCCTGAAAGTATAGCCAGCATATTCTTTCATCAGCTTGATACAGTACAAATTCTTATCCTAATAGTGAAATGTTTTACTAAAACTTGCCCAGTGACTGGGTAAAACCAAACTTTATAAATGGTGGGATGCGTATTATAAAAGATGGAAGACTACCAGCTGTGGAGAAAGCAGATCAGAACAACCTTTCTGGGATAAAAGGGAGGCTTGCTGGGGAAGAGAGCATGCTATGTCTTTCTAAAAGAAAAAAAAACTTGAAAGATATGGAGAAGCAAATTCAACTAGCTTGCCAAAGACACAGAAGTTTTAAAAATTAGGAACAACCAGCCGGTATGATGATACACACTTATGACCCTGACACTCACACAGGCAGAAGGGACAGAGGCTCCTAGGCTGCGCACACACACACACACACACACACACACACACACACACACACACGGGTGTAGGCAGACTTTTTTCTGTCCCACCTGCCAACTCCCAAATAACCACATGGAGACTTCTTATTAATTATGAAAGCTCAGCCAATAGCTCAGGCTACTTGCTAACTAGCTCTTATAATGGAAATTAACCCATTTCTATGAATTTACTTTCTGCCTCATGGCTTTATTACCTCATCTCCATAGTGTCCATCCTGCTCCATCTCCATCTCATGGCATCTCCACCTTCTTCTTCCCAGCCTCCTCTCTGCCCCAACATTGGCCGTTCAGCTGTGGAATAATCCTTTTGTACACTGTAAAGATTTCTTGCTGTGATTGGTTTAATAGAGAAGCTGACTGGCCAATAGCTGAGCAGGGTAGAGTTAGGCAGGAAAGCCAAGTTGAGAATGCTGGGAAGGAGAAGGGCAGAGTCAGAGTACTTGCCAGTCAGACCCAGAGGGAGCAGGAGATGACTGCTAATGAAGGTACCACCATGTGGTAGAGCGTAAATAAGGAAAATGGGTTAACAGCTTAAGCTATTGGCTGAGCATTTATAATTAATATTAAGCCTCTGAGTGATTATCTGGAAGCAGGCAATCAGGACAGGAAAACTCTGCCTACAAAACCAATCTGAGTGACACATCTTCACAGTGTACAAAAAAATTATTCCACAACAGAGGAGAGGGGAGGGTAGGGGAAGAGATGGGAGGGGAAAAGAGAGGAGATGGGAGGGGAAGAGAAGGGGGGAGGGGAGGAGGGGAGGAGGGAGGGGAGGAGAGGAGAGGAGAAGGGAGGGGAGGGGGAAGGGGAGGAAAGGAGAGGAGAGGAACCTGGTCTGAGCACTTTACAGGCTTTCCTTCTCTTACCCTATTAGCAAGATTACATTACCTACATCTCTGTTTTAGAGGTAAGAACAGTGAAGCAGGAAGAAAGAAAGTAGACTGATCAAAGTCAAAATTCAGTTAAGACAGAAGATGAGAATTTCAGCCTGTGCTTTTCGCTACCGTATACTGCCTTTGGCTGCTACACAAAAAAATATAAAGCTACATTTTCAAGCACCTTTCATTCAAACCAGTGCATTCAGGTGGATCAGGTGTTCTAAAGTGCTGATGCTTCATGATGAATGAGGCACAGCTGCTGCCCCTCCAGTGGTGAAACGTAACAGGGAGAGGGGCCTGGAGAAAGCAAATGTCAGGATGTGAGATGATGCTTGCATACATTAGCAGATCACCTTCTTATTCTCTATGATTCTTCTGACTCTGTAACTCTTCAATACAAATGAAGATCCTGGATTTTTCAATCCTAGAAGCAGAAGGGAAGCTGTTTAAATATCATAATCAAGGGTCAAAAATGGTACGCCATGTGCAGTAGGTAGGGAAATTTGAATGACTCCAGATCCATCTTAGTTCTTCTCTTCCCACCTCTCCTATCTGTTCTCCATGAGACAGTCTCTAGTTAGAAAAGAGAGACACAAAACTAGAGGAGAAAGAAAAAAAAAATGTGTGCCAGTCTGTGTCCCAGATGGTTCTCTACAATGATCCTTCAGAGAGATCTGAGACTCTCTTGAAGACAGAGAGGCAGTGAGGATAGCTCTGTGTCTTTTGGACAGCTGCTCTTTGAGGGCAGGTCTGAGAGGCGGGAATGCATTTACCCCATAACCCCATGTCTGGGGCATGATGAGATCGCCAGGGAAAAGCTTGGATTGTGGGAGACTTGTTACCTGACAACCCTGGGTTAGGATGGATTCAGTAGAGAAGGCTGGAAGGTGTACCTGTGCAGTTGAAGTTGGACATTCTTGTTGTTGGTTTTGTTGTTGGTTTTTCGAGACAGGGTTTCTCTGTGTAACTTTGTGCCTTTCCTAGATCTCACTCTGTAGACCAGGCTGGCCTCGAACTCACAGAGATCCACCTGCCTCTGCCTCCTGAGTGCCGGGATTAAAGGCGTGTGCCACCACCGCCCGAAGTTGGACATTCTTAAAGTTTCTCTATACCAACTGCACTGAAAGTCAAAGGTTTCCACATTTCTGGTTAAACACTCCAAGAAGGATGGGTGTTAACTATTTTGTTCACTTCTGTGTTCCTGGCACTTAATACAGAAGTGGCCATAATTTGCTTAATGAATAAATAAATTTTCTTCTTGAATTTGTTTAGGCAGCAGGAAAGAGTTGTACTGAAAAGGTTTAATTGAGATATAGTAACTACTATTTGCAGGTACTGTTGTAGTTGCTTGGAATGATTCACAAACAACAATAACAAAAAATTCCTGCACACTTGGGGATTGTGTTTTGTTAGAGGACACAAATAATAAACCATGAACCAGAATTAGAAATTACTTACTACATATTTCTCTGTAGGGCCAGGCTGCAATCACCCTCCCTGGAACTTTGCCCAAAGTAGTACCCTTTCTTGATTTTTCCTTTCTTGGTTTCTCTTGGGATCTCTTCCTCAATAAATTCCTCATAAATAAATCCACAAATCCCCGACGTCAGCATCTGCCTCTGACCTAAGACAACTTTTGTTTTGCAAAAACATAAACTTACAGAAAACAAGCGAAGTTACCTTTCTTGCATCTCTGAGTATATTGCTTGAATCTGGAGACTGATAAAACATGACACAATACTGCTATAACCACATGTGTAAGTGGTACCTGGGGACACTGTGAGGGGATCACAAATTACTTCCTGGGGATACTTTATAGGTGAAGGGGTGAAAATAATGCCGAGAAGAGACAGGGACGACACAAGTGCAGAGAGAGAGAGAGAGAGCAGAGCCCCATGTAAGGGCCCGCACTGCACTGCGCTCAGTAGGTTTGCTAGAGACTGTTGCAAGTGTTCAACAGGGAAAAACAATGCCTGGGGGCATTGGTCCCAGCAGGACCATGTGGGGAAAGGGACCAATGAGTGAACAGCAACAGGCAGTGGGAAGTGAGCCAGAAGCCAATGACCATCTTCCATGTTAGGACGTGGAAATTTTTATAACTGTTCAAGGAAGAGGTTTTTATTTTATTTTGTTGATTTAATTCAGTCACATGATACAAAACTGAAAAATACTGAAAGTCTACAATTAAAAGGAGAGTTTCTCTTTCCACCTTCCCTTAGCCATGGTAATCACTGATGGAGGTTTTGCAGGTTTCTTAAAGACTTATCCTCTGTGTGTGTGTGTGTGTGTGTGTGTGTGTGTGTGTGTGTGTGTGTATGCACCATATGCCTGCAGAAGTCTGAGGAGGCCTGAAGACAGTGTCAGATCCCCAGGAACCAGAGTTACAGGCAAGTTGTAAGCCACCATGTGGATGCTGGGAACTGAACTTTGGTTCTCTGCAAGAGCAGTAAACATTCTTATCCATTAAATCATCTCTCCAGTTCCAAGATACAAGATATTTGAGTATTTAGTAGAAAACATCCTGTATTTACTGTGATGGTTTAAACCTGACATGGCACCCATTGGCTCAGTTTTTTTGTTTGTTTGGTTGGTTTTTTTTTTTTTGTTTTGTTTTTGTTTTTTTGAGCTGAGGATCGAACCCAGGGCCTTGCGCTTGCTAGGCAAGCGCTCGACCACTGAGCTAAATCCCCAACCCCAAACCAATGTCTCAGTTTTTGAATGCTTATTTCTCCACTACTATTTAGAAGGCTGTTGGACTTCTGAGGTGGGGCTCAGCTATGTAAGTGGGTCACTAGGAGCTGGCCTTTGAAAGGTATATCCATGCCTCATTTCTTCTCTTCTTCCTCTGCTTCTGGTCATGCTGTAATATGAACAGTCTCTACTACTGTGAAGTAAGCTGCCCCATGTAGCATGAATCTTAACAGGTCTTATTAATAAAATCAAACTTGAGCCAGGTATTGGGGTAAATGCTGGAAGGTCAGAGAAATAGAACAAGCCACAGCTATCTCACCTTGCCCGATCCTCAGCTGGTCTTGCTTCCTCAGACTGGAAGCCTCTGTGTCCTCATATCCGAATAACTCTCAGCTGAACTGCTTCTAGAAGCCTGAATGCTTAACCAGGCCCAATGCCTGCCCAGGCCAAATGCCTCTCCAGGGCAAATGCCTCTCCAGGGCAAATGCCTCTAGTTTCTGGTCCTCACGCCTTATATACCTTTCTCCTTTCTACCACCACTCCCTGGGATTAAAGGCCGGTTTACTGGGATTAAAGGTGTGTGTCACCACGCCTGGCCGTTTCCAATGTGGCCTTGAACTCACAGAGATCCAGAGGGATTTCTGTCTCTGGAATGCTAGGATTAAAGGCGTGGAACACAATACCACCACAGCCCCATGGTGTCCTGAAGTCCCCTGAATGTGTAGAACAAAATGAGTTTTCCACCTCTAAGTTGCTGTGATCACAATGTTACAAACAGAACACACAGTTTTTGGTAATACCTAAAAACAAAAACAACAAACAACAAACAAACAAACAAAAAACTCCCATTTTTTTTTTACCAAAGCTATGTGGTCAGAGTTGTATATTGTATGAATTTTTATCACTGCTGCAGCATGCAGAATAGATGGAGAGGCTAACAGGGCAAGATAGGAGCAGGGTCTGACATAAAACAGTAATAAAATGGAGAGAAAATAAATACCTTTGCAACTAGCTGTAATCAAATGGGTCTAGTATTTATTTAGAGTACTTATTCTAAAGAATCCGTCTTCGCCCCCAGTCCTTCTGTCTCCAAACTGTATTGTGACTATCTAAGAAGTAATGAGGGAAACGAGAGCTTACAGCTTGTAAATGAAAGGGACAAAGTACATAGATAGTTAAGCTAAGCATCCCCCAATTTGGTACCCCTTGGTGGTACCAAATCACAAATTCAGTCAATGATCAAGCTTCACCAAGAACCACAGGAGCTAGTTACTCTATGAGCAAAGCCAGCTAGAAAATGGGGGAGGATTAGTTTTTTCTCCTGATACTTACATACCATTAAGAGGTTTCAACATAATAAAAATATTAAGTTAGACTCACTTCAAATGAACACCTATAAAAACAAAAACATAAATTAGACAGGCATTCTCCCACTGGAGGTTCTCTGGACAATTACCTTGATTCAGCTTGTTACCATCTCAGTACAAGCAATAAACAGGTGAGTTCTCTCTTTCAGAAGTATTGTAGGCAGACTTTTCATATGGCTGCCAAAGACCCCCTTTTCCCAGGATCCGTCTAGTTAGAGAATGCCTTCCTCTTGGAAGTAGCTGGACCTACTGATTTGCCTCTGATAAGGGAAGGCAAAAGTGAGCAGATGCCACTTCTGTGATTAGGTTGCAAAAGATTTAGCTTCCATGAAACTGGCAGATTCTCTTTATTTCCTTTGAATTAGTCCATTCAGGTTGCTCTAACCAAATACAGCAGAGTGGGTGGCTTATAAACAACAGAAGATTTCTTCTTCCCGTGCTGAAAGTGGGGAATCTAAGATCTAGGGACAATTAGATTCAGTGAATGGTGAAGAATTACTTCCTGGGTATATAAGGCAGCCATCTTGCTGGGTCTTCACATGGGGAAAAGAAGGGGGAACTCTCCTCAGCTTTCTTTTATAATACTCACAAGGCTCTATCCTCATAACCTAATCACTTTTCCGAGACAGCACTTCCTAATACCACCACTACAATGGGGATTGCCTTAAAATGTATACATTTTAGAGAGGTGATAAAACATTAGGTCCATGGCAGCCTTTTGTGCTTTTTTTTTTTTTTAAGATAAAAGCTGCTATGCTGGAAAGGCCCAGTAGCAAGGAACTGAGCAGTGGCCAATAAGGAGTTGAAGCTTCAATACTCTAAGTGGAATCAAGGCTGTTTACTAACCATGTGAGCAGGCAGGTTCTTCCCAAGTCCAGACTAACACTGTTCTGCCTTATTCTAAACAATGAAGCAGGGCTGGAGAGATGGCTCAGGAGCTAAGTGCACTTGCTGTTCTTGCAGAGGGCCCAGATTTTGGTTCCCAGCATTGACAGTGGGATACAAGTTATACATACATACACTCAAGCGAAAACACTCATACACATACAATAAAATAAATAAATCTAATGTAGCATGAATCTTAAAAGGTCTTATTAATAAAAACAAACCTGGAGCCAGGTATTGGGGTGAATGCTGGAAGATCAGAGAAGCAGAACAAGCCACAGCCACCTCACCTTGCAAATTCCTTAGCTGATCCTGTTTCCTCAGACTAGAAGCCTCTGAGTCCTCATCCAGAATCAATCTCAGCTGAACTGTTTGTTGCTCAAAAGCCTAAAAGCTTAACTGGACTAGTTCCTGGTTTTCACATCTTATATACCTTTCTGCTTTCTGCCATCACTTACTGGGATTAAAGGCGTGAGTCACCATGCCTGGCTGTTTCCAGTGTGGCTTTAAACTCACAGAAATTTGGATGGATCTCTGCCTCCCAAGTGATAGGATTAAAGGTATGTATGCCATCATTTTCTGGCCTTTATGTCTATCTAGTGGCTGTTCTGTCCTCTGACCCCAGATAAGTTTATTAGGATGCACAATATATTGGGGGACACAATATATCACCCAATCTAAAGTTATAAAAAAATCATGAAGTAGAAGACCCGGGTGAGCTGTGTCAGGATTCCTAAACCACATGTGACAATAAAACTCTTGTTTTGAGTTGCTAAATTTTTTCATAATTTCTATAAGGTAATGGGTAAGTATTTAAAAGCAGTGTTAGTTATATAAAAATCAAATCACTGTGATTAATGTGCATAGATCAATGTTATGATTTTATCCATTCTCTGTTCATGAACTGTCTTAGTTTGGGTTTTTATTGCTGTGAAGAGACACTTTGACCATGGCAACTCTTATAAAAAATATTTAATTTTGGTGGCTCACTTACAGTTTCAGAAGTTCAGTCCATTATCATCCTGGTGGGTAGCATGGCTGCATGCAGACAAATGTGGTACTGGAGAAGTACCAATGACACACTTCCTCCAACAAGGCATACCCAAGCCAACAACGTCACATCTCCTAATAGTGCCACTCCCTATGAGATGATGGAGGCCTATGACATTCAAACTGCCACATGAACTCAACAGTGAACATACCCAGAGACTCAGACACTGATGGCTCCAGAGAGGCACAGCCATCTCCTCCTCCTCATGGCCTCCTGGGATGGTTTGTCTTCTGGCCTTGGGATCCTTGGATGATCACAGTGAAGAAGATCACAGGATCAAACAATAAGAAGGTAAAGATCCAGGGATGCACGTGGAAAGCACAAGAGTGAGAGGCAACACTGTCCGCAGCCATAGCATTGTTGGATTTAACACCAGGGCTTGCTAGAACACGTGCTCTTACATCATCTCCAGCAGCCTCATTGGCTTTGAAGTTGGAGATTAGATATAATCAGTCCTAATGGATAATGTCTTCAAGGGTCCCAACATATTTGGGAGCTGCAGTAAAATAATAAGGGCTGAGAGCTTTTTCTTCCTCTTATCCTAGATGGTTTCCAGCCGTTTTACTCAAACTTGATGAGTCCATATTTAACGACCACTGACCTAGAGCACTGGAGGTGATGGCAAAGGAACAATGAAGCCTCTGCTCCTCCTGACACTCAGCTGAAGCCACTGCGCATGTGAAGAAGAACCCCTAGCATTGCTTCTCACTGCTGACAGATGCCCAGTTGTCACACGGACGAGAAATCCCTAGGGAAAACTTTTGCCTAGTGAACCCATAGATTTTGTAGCAGCCATCAGTGGGGCCACATCTTTCAAGAACTACTGCAGAATTATGACTGCAAGATCAGCCGAAGCTCTCAAACCCTGGCTGCAGTGTAGCTACCTCTTACCTCACCTACCCTGGCCCTTTGAGTGTGAAGTGTGCATTTAAGGTGGACATAAGATGCTCACCTACACTGAGGTCCAGAAGACAGGCTTGATCTGTCCATCACGTATAACATGATTGTCACAACAAACCCACACTCTTGAAGGTTCTGTTTCTCTAAGCTGATTGCAACTCACATGCGTAGTCATCTAGGAGGCTTTCTCTAACTTCCATAATATTTGAGTTAGAAAAGGTATAGAAAATATACTTTTCAAAATGAGTTCTCAAATAATATTCCTGCTGGTGGAGGATAATCAATAGGGTTTTGTGTGTGTGTGTGTGTGTGTGTGTGTGTGTGTGTGTGTGTGTGTGTGTGTTTGCTTGTTTGTTTGTTTTGCAGTTAAGGTACCAGCATGAGAGATTCTTCCAAATCCATGCACAGAAAGTCCATAGCCAAGCTAGCTTAAATTAGAGAGCTCAAGACAGTTAATCAATGTTACTTCTACAGCACCATGACTGCCCTCATAGCCACCAATTATTGTTCTCCATGCTAAATTGCACATATAGAAACAGCATTGATTTGAGGTCACACTGTTATTTCAGGTGGAGCATCTTCAGTCAGAGAAAGGCACTGTGTGTCTAGGCAAGGCTATGGGACTAATGAGGGTACAGAGAGCAGAGGTAGGCCTTTGTGTCTGGTCGATAGGAGTGAAGTCCACTATGCTGTTGCCTTTTGTATTAGACCTTATGCTGCAAATATAAGAATATAGTTCAGAGACATCTATTACCTGTTTCTGAAACATCATCAAAAGCCCCATGGGCAAGAGAGTATAATTCAATGTGCCAACATGACAAGTGTGAAGTATGTCAAGTCAGGAAACACCATAAATTCTCTATTCAATTCTCAAAGAATATGATACACACATGTCCATTCATCTTGCTTTTTCCCACTTCAACCATTTTCCAAGGAGGCATTTGATTGGCTAGTGAGGACCCCTGTGCTACACTCCTAGTGGCAAGACTCATTAGCTTTGAGACCATCTTTAAAATCATTACATTGAAACACTCAGGGAAAATAGGTAGGCCCATGCCTTGATGCTATCGTTTGTCATAACCTGGCACCAGTTAGAAATCACACAGGATAACAAGTCCAGAAGCATCTAGAACAAACAAGAATGATCCATCACCGAAGACAGGGCAAAAACATACCCCCATCCATCCTCATATCAACTATACCAGCCCCAAGAATAAGTATTGCTCCACATTCCCAAGGCTGGAAAAGAAAATCAGGTAGGCTTCAAGAAAATATATTATTGCTAAAATAGAAAGTGAATCTAAATCTGTTCATTGTTAGCTTTGATTTTCAAAAACCAAAATAATATTGCAGGAGACAACCCTGGTATTTGGTTACAGAAAAATGTTTGTATATTTGCATAAAAAGAAATGAAGTGAGGTGGTAGGAAAATTAAAGAAAAGGGTCAGGCCAACATGGCCAAGGCTAGAAAAATGAGCACCAAGAAGAGTTGCACTAAGCCTAGACAAGGGGCTCAATTGGAACAAGAGCTAAAACTTTAAAATACACAGCAGATCCTGCATCTTGCTAAACATTTCCTATTGCTACTTCAATTTCCACTGCCCACTATTCCATACAAATGGTACTACCATCCCACCCATAGATGAGAAGACCAAGTATGAAAGGAACAAACAACTTATTAAATATTTGGATTCAGGTAATCTGCCTAGAGTCCATGGTATTACAAATCATGATGTTTTCATGTTTATTATCACATCCAAATTCTTTCTTATTTAAAGCTTGTTAAAACCAGCTTCCTATCCCAGTCCCACAGTTCCTGATTCATTAAACAGGGTAATCTGTCTCCCTATAAGTTCTCATTTGCTCCAGATGCTGCTGGTCTAGGGTTCATGGTTTGAGGAGCAGTATATGGAGCTATACTTTTAAAAGGCAATTATTCTGACTGAGAGGAAAACACGTCAGCAAATGCACAGATTAACAAGGAATCAATTGCTGATAATGAACAAGCACACTTAAGGATAAAAACCACATTGATGACTTCATTTATTTGAAAAATTAACCATAATTGAAACTTGGAAATATTGAAATAAATGTTGCATAGAGATGCTAGAATCAGTCTTTGGAAATCTGCAACTTTCACAGGTGAGGCAAGATGGAATTTTACCACAAACAGCAACTGGCCAACATTAATCCTATATATGCTGAACTTAGAAAGGAAAAATGAAATATTATTGTGCATATGTGTGTATTATGTTATATATGTGTGATGTTATGTATTTACTAGGTGTGTTCACATATGTCTTAGGGTTTCTATAGCTGTGAAGAGACACCATGACCACGGCAACTCTTATAAAGGGAAACATTTAATTGGGGCTGGTTTACATTTTCAGAGTTTTAGTCCATTTTCGTCATGGTGGGCAGCATGCAGGCAGACATGGTGCTGGAGAAGGAGCTGAGAGTACTTCATCTTGATCCAAAGGCAGCAGAAAGAGTCTGTGTTTACACTGAGTGTAGCTTGAGCATAGGAGACCTCGAAGCCCACCTCCACTGTGGCACACTTCCTCCAAGAAGGCCATACCCACTCCAACAAAGCCACACCTCCTAAGTGTCACTTCCTATGAGGTTATGATGGTCAATTACATTCACATATATGTGCATGTGTGCATTGGTCAGAGGTAAATGCCAATTGTCTTTATTCTATCTCTACTTTTAGTTTTTGAGAATGGATATCTCATTTATTCTGAATTATCAATTGGTAAGACTGACTGGCCAATGAGCCTCAGGAATCTGCCTATCTGCATCCCCTTTCTCCCATAATTCCAGGGTTACAGGCATGCATTACCATATTTGTGATCTGAACATAAGTCCTTATGCTTGCTTGGTGAGAACTTTACCAACTGAACCATCTCCTCAGTCTCAAAATAATACTTTGGTGCGTCCATGACTGTAAAGCTTCATATTGTGTAGATGTCCAAGCCTACTAAAGAAACTTAACAAAGCAAACAAACTAACAAAGTAAAATAAAAATCCCAGCATCACATAGCAATGAAGTAATATAATTCTTTTCAAATCCAGGTCCAAGTTTGAGAAGCTCATTTAGGCTTAGGAGGCTAACAGAACCCATTGTCTACAGAATGACTTACAACAGTCAGTTGAAATGCCCCAAATAACCTCACATTTTTACCACCAGACTATAGCCCAATATATGCCACTGCAAAGATGGTTGTATCATCAGACTGTAGCCTAGTATATACCATCATGAAGATGACTATTAGTACATGAATGTCATGGAGACAATAAAGATACAGTTAAAACAAGCACCTGGAACAAATATGGAAAACCATTCTTGACAAGATCAGAAAGGGTCTTGTTTGTCATGCTAGGTATGTGATACTGAGAAACAATGGGAAAGCACTGAAGAATCTGAGACAAGGAACATGAATAAAGTCATAGTTTAAACAAACAGGAAGTCATCATTTGATATACATTATTTGATATACATTATTATATTATATATACATATGTGTATATATAATATAATACATTCATAAAACATCAGCCAAGACCATTATACCAACCCAGATATGAAATCACACAGACTAAGTCATAAAGGAAGGGGTAACTAGGAGGACCCACAATAAAGGCAAATGCTGTTTCAGCTTTCTGGGTGGACTAAGAGTAAGGAGTGGCCAAAGATTGATATCAAGTCTCTCAGTCTCAGTGTCTGGCCAGAAACGGTGACCAAAGCCCCAAGTGGGTTCAATAACCTGATCAGGCTCATGTTTAGTCATTGGCCAGATTGCATTTAGCTCCTTGAAAAGTCAGCTCAGTCCCTTCTCTGCTATGTCAGGCAGCCTCATGCATTATTTCATATATGCTTTCAAGTCTTGATGTCCACTCCACAAAGATATGTCACATCCTACAAGAAAAAGCAAAAGTTTCTATCTCCAGAGGTTTCATTGAAATGAACACCTTTATAAGAGGTATTTTGTTTTTCAGATTCTAATATGGTTTCTGATTTACACTGTCATAATATATTACTTTGTAAATAGAAACTGTGTGGTGCCCCATTTCCTGAAAAAAGTAACCTCCTTTACAGGCCTATTATCACTGATTGAAGGTTCTTCAAAGCAGTTCACTGTTGATATTTCACACTATTGTCATTTTAGACTGGATAACTCTGTGGGGCCCTGCCATATATCCTATAAGAAATCTAGCAGCATTCCTATCCACTCGACACTACCTGAAATTCCAATTAGTATGACAAAAAAAATCTTCAAACCTTGTAAATATCCTTTAGAGAACAAAAAATCACTACTATTTGAGACTTACTCGTGGGCTTAGAGGCATTGTTAAAAGCTTGTTTTAATAAAGGTGTCTCCATCCAATAGTCTTTCTTTTGGAGAAAGCATATTCTGTCCCAGTGTGGTGTTCTCCTGCATGGAGGAAAGTTGGAGAAGAGTTAGAAAGATCTGTACGCACCAAATTTTACCTCAGTTTCTTTTCATGGGTTGTCACTGCATATGGACAGACTGGAGAGGAGTAGAATCCTTAGAGAGGAGCCCAAAGTCTTCCATGATTTTCCACACACTCAGATAACAAACTGCTTTCCTTGAACTCAGAACAAACAGCAATGCAACTCTCTTCCACACATTTCAACACCCAACTCTCAAACAGTCTATAGGAGTGGAATCAATACAGGAAAGAACTGAGCTCTCCATCACTAATATCCTTGATCTGTTAGGAAAGATCAAAGGCACTGACCTTTATTGCAGAAGGATCTGCCTCTTACTGTGCACTGACCATTCGCCTTGAGCTAGGCCTTGGGAGATAAGTTATTGATAAGAAATGATGAGCCACCAGTGTGAACCCTACAGCCTTGTGTTTTAGATTCATCCAGAGAGAAATAGGGAACTATTACATTTAACCCTAAACTGACAAGACATTTGGATTTATGTGCCAAGAAGTTCCATTTGCCAAGCAGGTTCCTGCCTCCCTTAAGTAAAAGCTTTGTCAGCTTTTCTGTTTACTCAATCGCGGACTGCTTTCTGCTCTCACTTGCTTTACTATATATTTATATTGAAAGAATACATTCTCAACAGCTTTTAGGACCTTAAATTTGTTTCAAGAGTAGACCAAGTCCAATCACTGTTACTTAATTAACACAATTGTGAAGACTTCAATCTAGCTGCACAATAGCTTTCCTGACCTTGCAGAAGGAGGCAGGACTACATTATTGAGTATATTGTTTCCTATAAACATATAAAACCCCCACAATAACAATCCCATCAGCCTAAATGAAGTTATCTGAGAACAGAATTAAACTCTAAATGACCCTTTGCTCTACTCTGTAGTCCGCTATTAATAATTCCTAATCTAATCAGTGTGGATAAATGCACTGAGGCTGGTCATGCTAGGCACAGGGCCAGCCTGGCCAATTGCTGTCCGTCTGATTCATTCCAGTCCAGAGCTTGTCTGGAGAAGATGCCTCCCTTGCTGAGAGGCCATTGCTTGATTTCCTCTTTTGTTATCTTTAACAGCAAAGTCATGTCCTTGTAACTGATAGACATGTTTCTTTGTAAATAACCCTGGAGTGACTGATAGAGCTTTTGCCAGACAAAGGCAGCAAATAGCAAGGCATTACTCATGCCAAGTAGAGAACACTGTGTCAAAGCTGACAAATTTATGGGAGATATGAGCTCACCTCTTGCACAAATATATACTTTCCCGGCAAATTCATCACATGCTTTAATGGCCCCACACTGCATTTGTCAGCTGTCTGTCCCTGTGCCTTGTTGCCTTTGGTTTTCTGTCAGGGATTGTTTGTTGAAATCATCTTACAGCTCCATTCTTTAGCAGTAGGACCCAAGAAAGATCAATGATGACACCGCATTGATAATATTTTATATTCAACTATTTGAATGTTAAATCATTTTAACAATGCTGGTATGTTTATTGGGTGTCTCCCAGTATCTCAATTATTAGAAAGTAATGCCAACTTAAATCTTTGCTTTGTTGGTTGGAATTTTCTTTCTTTCTTTTCATTTTTCTATAATCGAGTGTGCCATAGTACAGGTTTGATTTTCCCATTTCAGAAGAAAGCCCATGCAAATAGGAGAGAAGGTGACTTTGCGGTTCCATCCAGTGGGTTGTTTTCTACAGACATGAAGGGAATAACAGCCTCATGGTCATTCTTGGCTTAGACTGTGGTTATTAGAAGGAGATATGGTCTTCAGGGTTCTAGTAAATATTCCTTTCTTGATATGGTAGTTGAGCACAAAGAGGTGTTTGTGAAAACTTTGGCGGTGCCTTTGCATATTCATCAAGCTTTGAAATGTTAGAAAAGGGCCAACAAGATGCCTCAGCAGGTAATAGCATATGCTGCATAAGCTTAACACTTGGGTTAGACCTCTAGGTTCCTCCTAGGAATGAGTGAATCCATTTTCTAAAGCTGTTCTGTGACCTCTACATGTGCACCTCAGTGTGTGTGCATCTGTACTCGCAAACACTTACCACGAACACACATATACAACAACAATAATAAATAATTTTAAAAGTTGTTAAATGTATTACATATATAATATAAATATTTAGGGTCAGAATTTAGTTTTCTGCCTTGCAAGTCTATATTACCTATAAGCCCTTAGGTTTTTCCTTATAACTGTCACATGACCTACATGGACATTATTTGCAACAAGCATTTAATTAATGATTATTTTCAACCACCCCTACACAATTTCAAAGAAAACCTTAAGGTTCTCACATTCCTATTCTTTCCTTCTCTATAGGATGCTTTGACATAGATTCCAAGGACTTTATGGGGAAACAAAAGAGATTGGAACATCAATCAAGAGAGACAGAGTGCTCCCTTGGCTTCTTAAATTACCTTTGGCATAAGTCACATTCTCATTCTGGGTCCATGGAAACGTGCAGATAAATGTAAGCATTCAGACTTAAAAGTTATTAGAAACACCTGGATGTGTGGGCTTTCCAGAAGCCCTCAACAGAGAGTCACCCTCTTGACTTGGCTAGAACTTTAGTATATGATACTGTTGGCTGCAAGGAAGTGTGAGGGAGAGAATATTTGTTTTCAATCTAGGTGTTAGAGACAGGTCAGGACAGGAGGCAGCTTTTGGGAATGAGCATGGAATTGACCAAACCACCACCCCATTCTGAGAAGTTAAAGACAAACAGGGCAAACCAAATAAGTGCCTATAGAATATGCAAATACAATTATTCAAATCAGTGTTTTCAACCTTGGAGCTGTTAGTAGTTTCTCATGAAGGCCGGCATCAGATCCTTTAAAGTTCCTGTGACTCCAACGGCCAGTTAAGGTTGAGAGCTTCTAGCTCAAAAATGCAAAGACTTGCATTGTAAAGGAAAATAATAAAAGAATACCGCCAACTATTATGTTTGCAGATGTGAAATTAGAACCTAAATGAAGGCTTAAACAAGAGTTAAATTTGGAAAAAAAAATGTGTAGTCTAGAAAACCACTAGACAGGAGTTTTTTAATTTTTTAATTTCAGACAGGAGTGAGAGAGTCACTAGACAGAATGTGAACATTCTGTTCACATTTTTTTTTTTTGAAAAATATGTTGATTAAGGCCAGGATGTAGTTCAATGAAAAGAGTGCTTGCTTCATGTGCAGGAAGCCGTGAGTTCAATCCTCAGTATCACATAAACTGCTGTTCTGGTATACATCTGTCATCTAAGACTGGAATCCAAACCTTTGGGAGATAGATGCAGGAGGATCAGAAGTTCAAGGTCAGCCTATGCTATATAATGAGCTCTGGGATAACCTGGGCAACAATAGGTCTTATGTTTCCATTTTCTGAAGCATAAGATTACTAACATTGCTTCAGAGGCTTATTGCCTGGAGTGATAGAGATGACCTTGATGAAACATTCAGTTCGATGTCTAGTGCAGAGTAATGTTATGAGGCCCACCTGGAGTATCACATACATGTTATAGGGAAATCTGGGGTCCTGCATTGGGCTCTTTGTCTTGTTAATAAAAAAAATAATTAAGAACAGACTTAGAAGAAAGCTCAAGGAATTTTATTAGCGTTCAAAGATAAAAGTCCCTGACAGGCAAACTGTAAATATTGTCAACTGCCTGGAAGAGGAAGATTAGAGAAAGGAAAGAAAGTTAGCCATGCTACTAATAAGCAGCTGCATGGAGGAGTGGGGTCAGATCCAGAGGAAAGAGAGAAAAGAGCTAAAGTCCCAGATATAGCTTACAAAGGCACTGGCCAACACTCCAAAGAAAGATACAGAAAAGAAAGGAATGGGCCCCCGACAGTCATGGCTTCACATCATTGTTCATGGTGTCCCTTTGAATACACTCATTTACAAGCATTCATACTCCATAGAGGGAATTAGCAGAAATTGAGTTTTAAAACACCAAGTGATAATTCAGAAACTATTATTGTATGAGACTTGTAATCAACTACTATTCAACTATCCAGGACTTGTAAAAGACACGAACAAGGCTGCATGAGGGACTTAAGTTGTATAGGATTAAAATGGTGAATTAGGAAGGCAATAAAACCTGATGAAATCTAGGAGAAGCAACTTCTCAGAAGGTCTGCTTCCACGGGAGACATGTTCATCTTCCTAGAAGAGTTTGATCTTGGAGTGTGGGGAATAACTTAATTCTCAAAATTCATTTTAGATTTAGTGCTCAACAGTTGAGATATATATTCAAATATATATATCTCAGGGAGATGAAATACAGACACCATCGAGAAGCAGCTCCCTTTTTCCTACACAAGAAGCAGCTCCATTTTTCCCACACTTGAGGTCACTGACTAGCAGTCCTTTGGGTGCTTTGCCAGAACCTCTGACAGGACAATTCAAGGAGAAAAGGTCTGTGTCTCAGTTGGGGTTTCTATTGCTGTGAAGAGACACTGTTGTGATCTTGGCAACGCTTATGAAGAACACATTTAACCGGTGTGGTTTGCATACAGTTTCAGAGGTTCCATCCATTATCATCATAATGGGGAGCATGGTAGCATACATGTAGATGTAGTGCTGGTTGCATCTTGACCAGAAGGCAGCAGAAAGTCTACTGAGACACTGGGCATAAGAAACCTCAAAGCCTGACCCACACTGACACACTTCCTCCAACAAGGCCGTGCCCACTCCATCAAAGTCACACCTCCTAATAGCGCCACTCCCTGTGAGATTATGGGGGTCAATGACATTCAAACTACCACAGTTTTTTGATTTACTGCTTTGGAGGATTTCAGTTCTTCATGGTGAGACATGCATGGCATTCACAGCAGCAGCAACATGCAAGGGAGTTTCCTCCCCTGACAATACAGCATGGAAAGAGTACAAGGTCCAAACCAAGTGTCAGTCTATAACCAAAGACCTGCCTCTCGAGACTTGTTTCCAACAGCCAGATCCAACCCCCTACAAGGTGTGCAACCTCTGTAATGGTTGGCTTCATTAGTTGATGTCACAGAATCTAGAATTGCCTGGAAAATGAGCTTCTGGAAATGCCTGTTGGGGGTTGTCTTGACTACACTAATTGATGTGGGATGACTCATCCAAATTGTAGGTTGTGTAAGTGAAGAAAGTTACCTGAACACTAACAAGCATTCGTGCAGCCATCCCTCTCTCCAGACTACAGAAATAATGTGAGTAGCTGCTTCAACTTCCTTTCGCTGTGACTTTCCTGCCTTGATGAAGTGTAACCCAGAACTGTGAGCTAAACAGACCCTTTCTTCTTTAAGTTCCTTAAGTCTGGATATTTGATCACTTCAGTAGGAAAAACTGAGCCAGTTACCTAAGGCAGTACCACAAACTGTGGAACAAGCATTGGAAATATTAGCTACTGGGAGCTATTCCATATTCAACTTGTAACAACTTGCTTGTGAAATATTAAGAATGTCATATCTCTCTAACACAAAACATCTTCACCCAGGCAGAGTAGAAAACTCACTTAACAAGAAGTGAAGTCTGTAAGAAAAAAAAATGGGCATCACCATGTTCAACTTGTCCAGCCTGTCCCAGGTCATTTGTTCTTCCTTTTCCTCAAGGTCCAGATGATCTGCTTTCATTCCCTCACCTCTGGCATTGTTTGAACAAGAGATGCTGTTGTGTTCTATTCTGATGAGCAGACACTATGAAGTAATTCTCTTGTACACTGTAAAGATTTGTCACTCAAACTGGTTTAATAAAACACTGATAGGTCACTAGTCAGGCAGGAAGTGTAGGCAGGGAGACCAAACTAAGAATGCTGGAAAGAGGAAGGGCAGAGTCAGGAGTCACCATCCAAATGAAGAGGAAGCAAAATGAGAATGTTGTATTGTGAAAAGGTACCAAGCCACATGGCTAAACACAGATAAGAATTATGGGTTAATTTAAGCATAAGAGCTAATCAGTAATAAGCCTGAGCTACCTGCCAAGCATTTATAAGTAATATTAAGCCTCCAAGTCAATTGGGAAGTGGCTGCTGGGTATTTGGGAGTTGTTGGCTGGACACAGAAATTTCTACCTACAAGCAGAGATCAAGCACTCCATAAATACTTGTTGATTGATCCAGATTAGTTCAGTGGGAAGAAACTGATGTGTTCTTCTGGTTATTTCAGGTTTACTGAACCTGCTGTGGCTGTCAGCTCTCACTGATTCACAAAACTTGCTTATGCTGTGGCTGCCGGATCTCCCTTATTCACAGAACCTGCTTATGTCTCTCTTCCCACAGGCTTTGGCAGAATAGTGTGGCTTTGTTTATAAAAGGTGTCCAGAAGGACCTTCATTTTGGCAAGTATCTAAGATCCAAAGGACATAAATCAGCACTTTCACCACATTCCATCTGGCACACACTGGTGGCACTGACAGCTTAGAAGCCCTGCTGGGCCATCTGTCACCATGTGGACACATAACCTGCTGAGGAAGGTAACACTTCAGAGTAAGCTTGAACAGCCTGCATATATGTACAGCCCACAATGGCCACTTTTCCTCCCAGATTCAAATTATTGGGATATTTGTCTATACTTCATCTTGGAAAATGAAATTTCTGAAATAATTTCACATCTATTCATGTTTATTTCTTTCCAAAATAGCTCCTTATCATTTAAATATTAGCACATGGTAAAAGGATATTATTATTATTATTATTATTATTATTATTATTATTATTGGTTTTCCTATCAATTCCAAAGGATTCTTTATACAATCCCTTGCAGAGAAAGGCATTAGAATAGATTCAGTTTTTTTTTGTTTTTTTGTTTTACATGATTTGGCCTGTGAATCTATTGGTTGAGAAATTGCTGCATCTTTCCTGGAAACAGCTGTTGAGTTTTGAGAACAGTGACTTTTCCTCAAACTCTGTGGAATGACCACTATGACACAAACAAAAACAGATGAAATAACTTCTACTCCTGTCATTTTTTCCTTCCTTGTCTTAAGGTCCTCGTTTTCTATATTTTTATCTCTAGAATTTGTTAAGAAAAAAATGTGGGGTTTAAGTATAGTATTCCCAGATAAGAAATGTGTGCCCAACATCCTACAATATAGAAAGAC
Organism: Peromyscus aztecus; assembly: GCA_902168405.1. Taxonomy (NCBI): domain Eukaryota; kingdom Metazoa; phylum Chordata; class Mammalia; order Rodentia; family Cricetidae; genus Peromyscus; species Peromyscus aztecus. Next base: position 39,236 of record CABHPQ010175171.1, on the reverse strand, counting down.
CAATACAATAATTTCATTATAATTCCTACCTCAGGAATGTATAATTCATCTAAACACACACCTCATATCATCCATACCAGGTTCTGAGTTTTTTCCTCATATACAAATTTGTTCTCTGTCAGACAGAAGCTATCTGATGGTGGGAAGAGGGCTATCATTTACTAAGCAAACTATAGCCCATCATGTATTATACTTTGTGTATTATTAACAGACTCCTGAGGTATTTACAGATGACTAACACATGGGAGGTCTGTGTTACTCATATACACAGTTATAAATACATAGAGCCATTTTGTGATATTTTTCCTGCCCTCAATTTTTACTTGTCATGTTGCTAAGCAGCATAGACCTGCAAAATATTAGTGCTCAAGATTAGTGTGGATCTATGCTCCTACCCATTCTGCAGGACTGCTGAACTCTTGTAGAACTCCCCTTACTCACACCATCAGGTAGATCTGCTCCCTCCTATTCCACAAATCTGCAATGATCTTCTGAGACTTCCTTCCCATATGCCACCAGCTAGACTCACTACTTTCCATACCATAGGCATGCCTGGCTCCTCTGGGACTCTATTTCCCTCCTTGCATTGCCAGACAAGTCCCACTACTCCTTAAACTATAGCTTCCCCCTCCTCTGGGACCTCCCAAACTCATCAAGTAGACTCTGCTACTTCTTAGAATATAGGCAGTCCATCTCATCTATTATCTTGCTTCCCTGAGACAGTGGGTAGGCATATCTCTGCCTCATTCCATAGGCCTGCCAGCTTCTTTGGTATTTCATTTCCAAGTGCTGTAAGACCACCATGTCTTCTCCTGAACCTTCCCTCCCATGCCATAGACTGGGCCTGCTCTTTCTCACTGTAAATGGGACATGCTCCTTTGGGGTCTCACTTTCCAGTGTTCCCAGGTAGGGACTGCCCCTAACAATCCCATAGGTCTCATTTCAACTATATACCCAGCTTCTCAAGATCTCCAAGTCCAAACTGCCAGTTGACCAGAGCTTACTCAAAGTGGATCAATGAGACCTAGAGAGTCACAGCAGAAAGCTAGAGGGGCGGACCAGTAAGAGTATGCTGAATTATAATAGTGTCTGTTCACACAGACCATCGTGAATTCTCAAGTAGGAATAGAACCTGCTGCTCTCATTACCAGTTCTACAAACAAACAAAAAAATCTTAACCCTCTTACAACCTGATCTTCTTCTGAACTTTATACACATCTACACTGAAAGAAAAGTCATTTGCTCAAAAAGAAAGAGGCAACTAACAAACTACTTCTGTTGCAAAAGTTCCAACTCAGAAACAAAAGTAGCAACAAAAACCAAGACACATGCTATCTCTCCCCAAATTACACATCCCATAGTAATGAACCCCAGTGAGAATGACCTGGAAGAGCTCCCAGACAAAGAATTCAAAAGCATGGTTATAACTATTTTCAAACAACTCAAAGAGGATATGAATATTTTCCAAGAGAACAAAAACAAAGAGATGAGTGAAACATGGAAGTTAATCCAAGATATGAAAACAATTCAATAAAGAGATACAATTGCTGAAGAGAAATCAAACAGAAATGATGCTAGAAATGAAAAATTCAACAAGCCAAATACAAATGTCAGTGGAAAGGAAACAACAGAAAGGATCACATGGGAAACAGAATATCAGGGCTGAAAAATAATGTTGAGAAAGGCAGTGTGGACGAATCAGCAAGGGGAAGGACTGGGGTGACAGAGATGGAGTCAGAATGGTAACCATAAGCCAGGACACACAAGGCCTTGTCAATTACAGCACAGAATGTATACTAGAAGGAATTGGAAGTCATCATAATCAAACTCACATTTGCAAAAACTTCACCCAGTTACAGTTGTGTAGAGTAGGCTGTGTTAGAGTAAGTAAAAGAACAGAGATCAGTGAAAATCAACACACTGGTTCATGGAATATGATGGCAATTTAGAAAAGGTAGCCTTGGGGCCTTGCTTGTGTCTCAGTATCCTCCTACTCTGATTCTCTGCTTGTCTAGATTCCGATTCTTCAAACGTCATGTAGAATGCAGCCCCATTCTCTTGTAACTCCTCTGCTAGATGGTCACCAACAGAAGAATGGACACACACACACACACACACACACACACACAGATTCTATGTAAGTTCATGTTACCTCAGGAAATCTGTCCTGGCACACAGTAGCACACCAAACAGTTTAAAATATACTATCAAATGTTGTCATTATTTTTTTTTGAATCTCCTGTCCTTATATTCACTATTCTCCCACACTGTTATGTCATACTCTCTTCTTTGACTTTATAGTTCCTTGGTTCTCATTTTCCTGGTCATTCACCTGTTGTGATTATGTAGGATAACCATGCCAATGTTTTCAATATGTTTTTCTATAAAAGCAATTTTATAACCCCCTTATGTTGGAGCCTTCTGAATCTTGACTTTGGGTGTAACTGTTCACAATTAAAATACACCAAGCATTTTTCAAAATGTATCAACATCTTCCCTAACCAGAACACTTTGGATGTTTCCATATCCTTCTGATAGGATAGGGGTTTTGAAGGCAAGGGTAGATACCAGCAGTGTTTCCAGAAGTTGATTCAGTGTTTAGTTCATTTTTTGAGATCAGAAAAGTAATTTGCACCTGAATGAACAATAGCTCCAACAATGTTTTAGTTAATATACACTCCGAGCTTCTGGACTGTCTTAGCAGGGGAATACAAACAGCCCAAGGCCATCAAAGTCTCAGCAGCTGCATGCCTCCCATTACTCCTTTCACCTTTGGCACATTTACATGGTCAAACTACTGTAAACTCAATTCTCCTGAAAACTCCAGGAAAATCTATTTCCTTTCCAACTGTGTGCACTCATTTTGGATTATGACATTGAACATAGTTACATGTGAGGGATCCAGACGGTGCTCAGGAATGCACACTTCAGTAGACATGAACTTAGAGGAAGAATTTGTTTCTGAGTGGCATAGTGATAAGCAGAGACATGTTGACTTAAATGTTACATTTGCAAAGAACTTCTGCTGCCAGATTTTATTTACAGAGTGTCATCATTTTCTAAAACATTGTTGCCTTTTCTAGAACATGTCTTCTGAATATGTAACTATTAATATGAGAGGATTTACACATAACTATTGCCCAGATCCTTTAGTTTATAAAATTAGCTGCTGAAGACACTGGCCCTCTAAACTTATGAGGGTTTTATTTGGTAGATTTAATTATTGAAACCCAGTTGGACCCATTACCAATAACATCTTGAGACAATCAGTCTGGGTTTGGATGCTTCTGTGGATAGATGTGGGGAAGGCCTGATCTCACCAGATGACAATCTGGTATCATGGGATGTATGTACTACTTAGGACTCTACTCTCTACTAATCACTCACTGGATTTAGTACCATTGCCAACATTTTTATTCAACTCCTTATAGGAAGTTGAAAATACAACATTCCTGAAATGCAATAAAATGTATATGATATGATATTTGATTAAAAGATTTAAACCTTTGTCAGTTCCATGGTCAATTTTCATTATGAAGCATATGCTATAGATATGAGCTGGAATTAAAAGTATAAAGATCCTGGTATATAGAGCGAGATCCAGGACAGGCACCAAAACTACAAGGAGAAACCCAGTCTCAAAAAACAAAAAACAAACAAACAAACAATCAAACAAACAAACCAAGTGTAAAGAACTGCCAGGGAACTACTTCTCTATAATTGTAGATATTAATATCTCTCTATCTGTTTTGTTCTTCTATCCACCTTATGTCTTGATTTGAAATCTAGTGGAGTACTGTGAATTACATGGAGCATAGTCAAAAAGCTACTAATTTACCTGAGATCTGTTCCCCAAGTTTGAAGAAGTGCAGGGCTGGATTAAAGGGACAAGGAGAGAATGTTGTGGCCCATACTGGATTGGATGTTCTCTAGATAATCCCTCTCCAGGTGTGTGAGTGACTGTGTCTGTCTGTCTATCTGTCTGTCTGTCTCTGTTGTCTGTTTCTCTAAGAGGACCACTAATTCACTGTGCATTCCTTACCACTTCCTTGCCATTTGGGGGTTAGCTCTCATCCACTCATTTTGCTTTTATTCCTTTGTTTTCTTATATTTTGGCCTGTGTTTGGACCACGCAATCTGTTTCTTTTCTGTGTTTACAAAGGTGTTTATCTTTCTGTGAGGGAGCTGTTATTCTTCTGGTTTCTAAAAGTTTGCAACAATGAGAGACTCCGTCCTGTATTGTGTTATATCCCCAACAATACTAAGACCCTTTCATGACCTTTCCAGAGAACGTATCCAGCAATCTATGTAAAACAAGTCAACCCTGACTTCATAGAGGCTGGGTGCTGCCTAGTAAACCAACGGACACAGCTGTAAATCCTTAATCTGTACAGACTCAGAGGCAAACAGGAGAGAACTTGGTGCTATTCACCGGCTTACACTTAACCATCCAACGATCCAGCATCTTGTAGGAAAGCAATTTTTTTTATCTTCAGGTGAAATTTAGCAATTATATTTTTTATGTAGTTAAAAAAGGACCTAAAATGTTTTATATATCACTGTAAAGTAAACTTTCCCACAAAACAATAGCTTTCTGAGCTAAGACTAAATAAGATAATTATAAATGAATCAGAAACATATGGTTGCAACTTTTCTCTAAATACAAAGGAGACTAATAGAATGGAAGGGCTAGAGCAAGTATGGAGTAGATTTTTCAAAGGCCTAGGCAATGGCTTAAAACACTTTCCTGAAACTCAAAGCTGTCAGTTTTAATCAAATGTGTTTTTTAGTTTTATTATCTGAATCTACAAATATCTAAGTGATCAGTGTAAAATGAAGATTTTAACAAATTTCAACCAGAAGTAGTTTACAAACAGAATCTAATTAGAAAATTCAGTAAGGGTAGCATATAAATGGAAATTCACTCAGGAAAACCCAAAGCTGGGTATCTAATTTTCAAGTAATTCTTAATAAAAAGAGAGTACTTGAGATTGAATGATAGTTTAACAAATCAATTGTTGCTCAAGAATTTCCCACTAATTAAGTCCTGATGGCTTTACAATGCAGAAAAGAAAAAGTGGGCATTTAAAAGCTCTCCCATTTCCAGTAAAAAGAGAAGACAGCTCAGAAAATCACAAAGGCCACAGATGGAATATCACAACTGAACAATGATCTCAGGAGATGATGTCTCAGAGTCCCCGGTGACATGTTCACTCTGCAGCTGTGTATCATGTAACTTGGGTAGCACCGGTGTACAGGTCAGACCATTGAGAATCTGTTCTTTCTGACACACACCAGTGTATGACTCGACAAAGCCTGGTCACAAAATGGACATGTGAGTGGAAAGCATCTGGGGATGGGAGGAAGTAAATAGATGTGGGTTTGCTATATACACTTAAGTCTAATACCCCCAAGCAAATCAAAATTCCTGTCCCAATTCCATGTGAAATTCCAGTAGCATTATCTATCTCATCTGGACCCCAAAAGGCAGGAGTGCCTATGAAATAAAATCACATGAGTAAAAAAAAAGTGAATGTGTTTATAAACAGGAATGGATGCATTTGAGTTTGTAGCTCACTGTTCCTGAATGGAGATGGTTCCCTTTCTATTGACAGAGGAGCCTTAAGCTGGAGGAGCCTTAAGCTGGAGGAGCTCTCTAGCTGCTTAAAAATGTGATGCAGAAGATAGTGCTGGGAGTTTGATTTCCAGCTTTAAGTGCAGCTTTCACTTTGTCATTTGAAATGCTCTTGCCACCCAGCTCTACACCAGGACTGAGCTCAAGCCATCTCACTGCAAGACTCACATAAAAAGAAACCCAGGCTGCTAGCCAACATCCTTGCTTGAACTCCCTGCTAGCCATGTGGATGAACCATCTTGACAGGGGATCCTCCAGCCTCTGATAGACACATCTCAGCTACAAAATGCTGCAGGTTTATGAGTGTGAGAAGTCAATTACTAGTATTTTAAGTCATTAAATTTTGAGTGATTGAATATTCAACAATAGCCATAATACCCACTGCCTATTTCAATAATTACACAATATGGTTTTAATGTATCATGCATTGCAATATTTTGTAATTATCATATGGAAATTATTAATAGGATAATGTTTTATATTTATTGAACATCATATTCCAAGTAATATGTAATCTGCTTTACCTATATATTTCTGTTACTTTCACATTTATTTGTCTGATCAAATAGTAGAAAGGTGATTTTATTCTCTGTTGTACCCCACTCACCTGGCATAACATCTGACATATAAATGGACATGTGAGATAATTTAATCTATTGTGTCATCTTTTCTTTCCTGAGATTTTATCCGATGGACTTTCCCAACTCAACCTACTGAAAAAATTACCACAAAAATGAGAGCTATAGATTGAGAGGGCTCAATTTAACAACTCAAACTAACACGTTGGCAATTCACCAAAATCCTTTGGAAATCAAATGGTAAAGCTGTGTCTAAACCAATCCACGGAGTTTGCTATAGTCATTCTATACCTGCTTTGTGGTGACTGATAAAAACAGTCTAAGCAACCCTGCAGGTTTGCATGACCAAAGACAGAGGACATCAGCAAGGCAAGCTGGTGCCCACCTAACCCAGAAAAAAAAATAGGTAACATCATGTGGCATTCTCAGGAGTTTATTCTCGGGGCACCAAACCGTGCTACACATACTGTAAAATATACCAGCTATGCGATCCTGTGTGGGACTTCACTCTCATCCAGGTCCTAAAGTGACAGTTGAGAGAAGGGAAAGATTCAGACTAGACTTGAGGGTTGGATGGAATTCTTCGGGCAGACACTTCCAATTTGTGATCCCAGCCATCAGATAATTGGTAGAAACGACCGCAGATGATAGCATCTACTCCAAGACTTTGCCACCAACTATAGTGATTCACATATCTTGGAAGGGTGTTTGTATTTGTGATATTGTGCAGGGCATAGGCAGGTTGTTAGTCAGCTGGGTGACATGAGAAGGATAGAAGGGAAGCAAACACTGCCAAAGTCCCTGAGGTCATTGATGTCCAAGGAGCCTCTTTACTAAGGTTGATGCTAATATGAGAGTTAATGTTTCTCACAATGCAAAATGAATAATAAGTCAGGGTTAAACAAAATAACGGATAAAATCAGGCCTTCAAAGAGAGAATAACTGTACTAGATGATACTGTGTGTCAACTTGACACAAGCTGAAGTCATCAGAGGAAGGAGCTTCAGTTGAGAAAATGCCTTCATGAGATCCAGCTGTAAGGCATTTTTTTCATCTAGTGATCAATGGGGGAGGGCCCAGCCCATTGATTCTCATGGGTGATTCCATCTCTGGGCTGTTGGTCCTAGGTTTTATAAGAAGGTGAGCTTAATCCATGGGGAATAAGCCAGTAAGTAGCTCCCCTCCATGGCCTCTGTATCAGCTCCTGCCTCTAGGATCCTGCCCTGTTTGAGTCCCTGTCCTGACTTCTTTCAGTGATGAGCAGCAATACTGAAGTGTAAGCCAAATAAACCTTTTCCTCCCCAGAGTGCCTTTTGGTCATGGTGTTTTGCCACAGCGATAGAAACCCTAAGACAGTAACCATCTATACTGACCTGTTCAGGCTGCAGGGGGAGGCCTAGGAGAACAGAGGAAAGGGAGTACATGAAAAGGGAGTTTTCAGTGGGTAGTGTGTGCCATTTTGAAGCTCTACCCTTCTGTAGCCAAATTCATTAAGTGATAAGGTCAAAGATCTTGTGGCTGCAGGTGTGATATACCAGTAGTGTCAAGACCAGTGATATGCAGGGATTGCATTCACCTAAGGGCAACAGTTGGTTGCCTGCTTCTCTGAATGTTTTATCAAAAGAAACTTTCTGATGCTAACACTGATAGGAAACAAAGCAAAACACACAGACCAAAAACAAAACAAAACAAAACAAAACAAAACCACAGGCAGTCCTTTAACTAAGACAGGTCCCTAACTGCTCACAAGGGGCCAGGCTATGCCAGAGGACCACAGAGATGTGTGAACACTGGAGGCATGTTTCTCTAGTGACTTCTAGGTAAATGTTCAAACCGATGCTACAGAGAGGCTGTGCATACAATATACTTCAATTTCCATTATTCTGATAAACCCACATTACACAGGGGGTGGATCAAAAATATATGATTTACGTTTGGCCTCTGTTTAATTAGGACAATGCTTTGTGATTGACACTTGATTTTTCTCACGTCTAATCGGTGAACCCCCCAATACTGTAGTGCTGTCTCTTTACTGTCTCCTAGCTGCTGTCGAAGGTGATGGGAATGCCAGAGCACTGATTGATCTTAGTCTTCAAGTGGAAGCTGTCAAGGAGAATTAAGTTTCTGACAGAGCAACCGTGCGTACGTAGCACTTCTTTCTCCACGTAGTGCCGAGGAATGTGGGAACTGCCTCTAGTTTTAGCCTGGAGTCATACTGCAACTTGAGGCTGTCACTTGCATTGAGTTTGAAAATATACATCTTAATAAACTGCGGTATTTCTTAGACTTTGATGGTATGTGTGAGCATGATGAAAAGGGTCTCACTATGAGATGTGAATGGCTGGACTTTGTTTTTTTTTTTTAAATCATAGACTTCTTTTGTGCAAAACAAGTTCGAGCAGTAATTGGGAAAGAAGAATTCAGATTTATTCATGTGGTGTTTTCCTAGAAGAGTCTCTTTTATAAAGGAGTAATTATTAGGGCACCCAAATTAGGCTTATGCAAATGAAAGGATTAGTGTTAATTAATCGTGTCCTGAGTAACAAATGTGATGAATGCTTTCTTAACCTCTCAAAGGAGGAATTCACTCTCATCATATGCTTGGTGGTGAAGGCTGGAGCTGGTGACTAATACCTTGATATCTTTCTTGGGGTAGATAGAATAAAGAGAACACGGGATCCAGCCCAGCTTCTGCTATTTTGCAGCTCTAATAATTTGTATAAATGTCTCTCTGAAAATCATAGCTAAAGTATAAGCTTCCTCAAAATGAAAGCAGTTTTCTCTCCAATCTACAGCTAGGATGAAAAGGACTCCTTAAAAGAGTGCAGCCTGGACCTAAAGAAGTTGAGTCAACAGCAACTGAAATCAGAAGTTATGTTTTAGGGGCTGGGGAGATGGCTCGGAGGCCATGCAAGCATGATGACCTGAGACTGAATCTCTGGAACTCATATATACAAAGCTGGGTGAGGTGAAGCTGGTCTATGAACCCAATACTTCTAAAGCAAGATGGAAGGAGATAGGGACAGCAGAAGCTATATACTGCAGTACACAACAAAGAAAGTGTCTCAAACAAGGTGGAAAGTGAGGTCTAAGGCTTCATGTTGTCCTCTGGTCCCCCTCTGTCACATTCATGCCCACCCTCACACACAAGAATTTGCACATACACACAAACACACCAACAAGTTCCATTTTAAATATTCCATTGCCATATACTTTATAGAGTACTTTAAGACTCTATCTAAAATCCCAGAACATTGGATCATTTAGACTAGCAAAGTTGTACCAAATTATGATACAAAAAAACCAACAATAACAAAAATTATTGCTGCTATTCTCATCTTATTTACTTGTTTGTTCATTATTTTATATGTACTGGGGACAAAACACAGGGCCTTGTCCACTCTAGGCAAGCCCTCTACCACAGAGCTACACCCCAGCTCTGTTGTCCTGATGGGAGGAGTAAGTTGTTGCTTTTTAAATAAATGATTTCAAATAACTGCCTGGTAGCCTTTTTCAACTGTTCAGCTGAATTTTGAGGCATCATTAAACTTAACAGCCAATGTCTTTATCAAGGAAAATAGTCAGCAAGTATATTAATTAGTTCATTGCTTACACTTTTACTGCAGATCTAATGATTTGTTGATTTTAAGTTAGATGCCTGTCTTCATTAAAGTCATTAATACTCTAAGTGAATTTGTGTTTGAAATTCCATACGTATTTGGGGATTACACACATTTTGCTTTTTATTGTGGGGCCCTTAGGCTATGAGCATTTCCTTATTGTAAGCGTCTAAAATTACAAATGAAGCCTTCTAGGTGTATTAACTAATGCCTCCCTTACAACTGAAAATGGAAATGAAGCAGGGATGTGTATGAGGGGCAGAATCATCACTGGAGCCCGGCCCCCCCCCATAGTCACTTCTCTTTATGGTTGCTGGGTGTAAATATCTTCTGCAGCTGGGCCTCAGAAGAGCACAGCTGCTATCTAGGCACAGTTGCCACTGGCCCTCACTATTCAGTTTCCAAAACACCAGAACATGTAGGACTCATCACTGCCAGGTCTGCCTTGCCAGTGAGTGCCGTTACAGCACCTCTGTAACAGTAGCACAGAGGCTGAGTCTTGCAGTACTCTACAGGGTCTCCTTCCAAAGGCTTTCTTTAGGGGTATTAGATATGGTGCAGCAGCAATGTTTGCATTGGAAGTCCAGTGTTCTTGTGATTTCTGTCTCTATGAACTACTCAATGATAGGCACAGGACTATGGTCTGCACAGCTATTGACCCTTGGACCTCTGATCCTATAGCAAAACTCCATTATCTCTTTTCAAAGGCATATTTTATAGCAGAGTTGCTAAGATGTCATGTGATGGAGGAGGAAAAGGAGGCTACAGGAGCTGGCAAGAAACAAATGTACCCTATGCAGGACCATGCTCCTTCTTTTACCCAGTTTGTGCTAATCCACCATGGTGATTTCACAGCAGATGCTTTCCAAGGGTGGAATTCCTCATGAATTCATGTATCAGTTACATTGAATTTGGAACTGCTAGAGAAAAAGGGAAATCTGTGGACTCAAGTTACATCCTGATGGTGTCGCTGGCTGTTGTGGTTTGGGTGAGAAATATCCCTCAGATGCTCTGATATTTGGCTTGGTCCATAGATGGTAGTAGCATTGTTTAGGGGGCTGAGGTGGTACAGACTTGCTGAAAGAAGTAGCCACTGGGGCTGTCTTTGAGATTAAAAAGCCTGGTGCAACTTCAAGTTTTCTCTCTCTACTTTGTTCTTGTGGTTGAGATGTGACTTGCAACCATACCTCCCCTCCACGATGGACTCTTAGCCCTCTGGAATCACAAACCAAAATAAATGCTTTCTTCTCTAAGTTGCTTTAGTCATTGTATTTTTTCACAGCAGTGGAAAACTTACTTACATACTGGCCCTGCTTAAGTCAAAGAACCAGTTCAGGCATGAATCTGCAGCATCATGAAGCTCTCTAGATGAAAGACAGGTAGAATATCTAATGACTAGCAGGGCCTGAAGCCAACAGAGTCCAGTCTCACATTCACACTGACCCCTCCCAATGTGTGTGATCCCAGTTGGCTTTTGTTACAAATTTTGTATCGGGAAAATGGAACAAGCACATACATGTAATACATACTACTCAATGTGTTGCATTTATCTCAGACTTCTATAACAAAGTGCTAGAGAATCAATGGCCAAGATAATTTAATTTTTCACACTTCTGGAGATTGGAAGTCCAAGCTCAAAGGGTTGGCATGATCAGGATCATGAGAGGGATCCAACTAGGTTGCAGCCTCTGGGCTTCTCATCATAATCCCACACTGTAGAGAAGGGACAAAGGGGTCTTTGGGGTCTCTTTTTACATGGGCATTGGTCTTTCTCATGAGAATTCTCTTCTCATAACCAGAATATAACCAAAGAACCCCATCTCCTCTTACAATCACCTCAGGGGTAAGGGTTTTAACATGCAAACTCTAAGATGGACATCTGGGCATACTTTGTCCCTCTGTCCTGATTACCACAATTGTCCTTCAGTATGTCACACAGCATTCCTAGGATGACCTTCCTGTTTAGATTCTTTGCCTTTTCCAGTAATTTTTACATATTCTTTCATGTTCTAGAACTGATTTAAGATTTACATCTTCTGATTTCTTTAGCCACACTAAACCATCTCACCTGCTCTCCATGGTGGACACCAAAATCAGAATAGCTCATAGTCTCTAACTTCATATGCATCAGTGTTGATATAGAGGTTTCTGCATCCTTGTATCTACCTGGCATTTGGCATGGCATGCTATTGGTCATATGGAGCACAGCAATAAACCAATTTAACTTTTTAAAATAATCTATTTGAAGGGCTGGATGTAGTAGAATATTATTTTAAGGTATGTTACTTTTGTTTATGTTGCATTTGTTTAACTCTGTGAAGTTGTGTTGCTGTGCCTGTTAAAGAGCTGGCCAATAGCAAGACAGGAGAAAAGATAGGTGTGGCTGGCAGGCCGAGAGAATATATAGGAGAAGAAATCTGGGAAGAGGGGAGACGAAGTAACCAGATAAGGAGGAGGACTCCAGGGGCCAGACATCCAGCTACACAGCAAGCCACAGAGTAAGAGCAAGATTTACAGAAATAAGAGAAAAGAAAAAGCCAAGAGGCAAAAGATAGATGGGATAATTCAAGATAAGGAAAACTGGCTAAAAACTAAGCCAAGGTAAGGCGGGGCATTCATAAGTTACAATAAGCCTCCATGTGTGATTTAGTTGGAAACTGGGTGGTGAGCCCCTCAAAAAGAGTAATAAAACGACCAACAACAGCTGGAAAGATGGCTCAGAAATTAAAAGCACTGTCTGCTCTTTCAGAGGACTCAGGTCTATTTTCAAACAGCCACATGGTAGTTCATAACTATCTGCAATTCCAATTCCAGAGCATCTAGGAGCCTCTTTTGGACTCCTTGGGCACCTAGCTCACATTTGTTGCATATATATACTTGAGGTAAAATTTCATATACATGAAATGAATAAAATATAAACCTTCTAAAATCATTTTATTGATTAATTTCTTGGTACGTCTAAAATTCCACACTACTATAGGCTATACAAACATGGTATATGATAAAGTTACACCCTTAAACAGCTCCCAGTCTCATTGAGAACGCAAGTAGCACAAGAAGCAATTTGATAATAGACAAATGCTGGTGTTTTGTCACTGAGAATATGTCTTTAGTATCCTGGAGGAGTTTCATATATTAAGTTCACTTGGATAGTTTTTATGGTGATAATAATGCCTATGATTTGTTTTAAAATATGAAAGTCAAAGGGGCTGTTTTATAAAATCATTGAGGTTATATTTCACAAAAAACAAAAATCAAGAAAGCAAAGCCCACCTGTCCATGAATGGTTTTATTCATACTAGCTCTAAAACAGATATGGATCAGAAATCCCTCCATGAGTGAACTGCTAAAGATTGTGAACCAAATCCACCATGGAATATTTTCAGCAATAAAATGAAATAACTTGATACATGTAGCAACTTGGAGAAATCTTCTGAGAACTACAGTGAGTTTTAAAAAAAGCAAATATCCAAAGTCTGTAAGTATATTGTTACACCTATGTACTGTGTTGGAAATAAGAATGTCAAGGCAATTCCATTAAAATCAGGAACAAGACAAGGTTGTCCACTCCACATACCTATTCAATATAGTATTTGTCCCTTAGCTACAGCAATAAGACAGTTGAAGGAGATCAAGAAGATACAAATTGGAAAGAAAGATGGCAAAGTATCGTTATTTGTGGATGATTTGATAGTATACTTAAGTAGCCCTAAATATTTGACCAGGAAACTCCTACAGCTGATAATCACTTTCAGCAAAGTAGTTGGATACAAAATTAACTCATAAAATCAGCAGCCCCCTTATGTGCAAATGGCAAACAGACTGAGAAAGAAATCAGTGAAGCAACACATTTCACAAGATCTTCAAATAATATAAAGTGTCTAATCAATTAAGTGAAAGACTTGTATGATAAAAACTTCAAGATACTGAAGAAAGAAATTGAAGAAGATATCAGAAGATGGAAAGATCTCACATGATCATGGGTTGCTAGGGTCAATATAGTAAAAATGGCCATCCTACCAAAAGCAATCTACATATTCAATGCAATCCCCCATCAAAATTCCAACACAATGCTTCACAGATCTTGAAAGGACAATTTTCATCTTAATAAAGAAACACAAAAAATTCTGGATTGCTAAAACAGTCCTGAATAATAAAAGAACAGTTGGAGGTATCACCATTCCTGATTTCAAGTTGTTCTACAGAATTATAGTAACAAAAAACAGCATGGCATTGGCACAAAGATAGACATGTTGATTAATGAAATTGAACTGAAAACTCAGATATAAATCTACACAGTTCTGGACACCTGATTTTTTATTTTAAAAAAAGCCAGAAATACACATTGGAAAAAAGGCAGTATCTTCAACAAATTGTGCTGGTCAAATTGAATGGCTGCATGTACAAGAACACAAATAGATCCATACTTATCACCCTGTACAAAACTCAAGTCCAAGTTGATCAAAAACCTCAAAATAAAACCAACAAAAGAGAAAGTGGGGAATAGCCTTGAACTCATTCATACAGGAAAAGACCTTCTGAACAGAATACTGTTAACACAGGCACTAAGACCGACAATTAATACATAGAACCTCATGAAACTGAAAAGCTTCTGCATGGCAAAGGACATTGTCATCCAGACAAAGCAGCAGCCTACAGCATGGGAAAAGATATTTACCAACTACACATACAGTAGAGGGGTAATATCTAAAATATATAAAGATCTCAAACAATGAGATTTCAAGAAAACAATTAACCCAATTGAAAAATGGAGTACAGATCTAAACAGAGAATTCTCCAAAGAGGAAACCTAAATTGCTGAAAAACACTTAAAGAAAGGATATCCAACATCCATAGCCTTCAGGGAAATGTAAATCAAAACCACTTTGAGATTCTATCTTGTACCTATCAGAAGAACGAATGAAGAAAATGTGGTACGTTTACACAATGGAATATTCCTTAGCCATTAAAAAAAGAAATAATGCAATTCACAAGTAAATGGATCAAACTGGGGAAAAAAAATCATCCCAAGTGAAGCAACCCAGACCCAGAAAGAGAAATATGGTATGTACTCACTTAAATGGGATATTAGCTGTTAAATCAATGATAACTAAGCTACAATTCATAGAACCACAGAGGCTAAGTATAGAGTAAGGGACTGGGAAGGGGGCAGATATATTTCATTAGAAAAGGGAAATAAAACAGATAGTTATGGATGGGTGGGTGGTGAGTACTGGAATAGGAGAATCAACAGGAGAGTAGAAAGGAAAGGTGGGACAAGAGAAAGAATATGGGTAGAGACATTTAAAAGTAGGGGCCATTTGAGGGGTAGAATGAGAATGTAATGCAGCAAAAGCTTCCTAAAATATACACATTTGAAGTAGATATAAATGAAATCATCAAATAATAGGAGAGAGAGAGAGCCCCAACTGGACATCTCTTATCACTAAATGAAGTTCCTAGTCCTGGGATTGCTTCACATCTAATTGAGTCGTTGGCCAAAGGGAATCCCATGGGAATCCCCAAACAATCCAAGCTTTTTCCAAGACTGTAGGTTGCTCTCCAGAAACCAACTGCAAGGCCCCATTGCTGAAGACAACATCTACACGACTCATTGAATATGGAGTCAAGCTGGTGCCTATATAGGGATTTCACACCCATATTCTAGCTTCTTTTTATAGGAAGGTACTCTGAAGGCTACCAAAAGAGAAATGTAAACACCAACCTAGCCAAAAATCCTTTGATCTGCAATGCTGTCCTACCTGAAAGATTTGCTGGAGTAATAGTTGCACAGAGCTTGTGACAGTAACCAACTAATATCTGGTTTCACTTAAAGCCCACTCCATGAGATGTCACCCACACCTGACACTGCTTGGGTGACCAAGAAACTGACACTAGATAGCCAAAGGACATAGGGTAAAGCAAAATACTATTGTTCTAAAAACAGAAACAAACAAACAAACAAACAAAAACAATAAAATGACTCCTAACAACATTCTGCTATACTCATAAAGCAGAGCCTTGCTCAACCATCATCAGTGAAGTTTCCCCCTGCAGCAGATGCAAACAAGTACAGAGACCCACAACCAGACATTATCCTGGGACTGAGAGACCCTGGAATACCCAGCCCTAAACAGGATGTCCCCTTCAAACTCCTATCCTCAGGGCTCAGGGAACCCTGTGTAAGAGGAGATAGAAAGAGTATAAGAGCTAGAGGCAGTGGAAGACACCAAGAAAACAAGACCCTCTGTTCATATGATCAAAGATCAAAGTTCATATGCACTCACAGAGACTGAGGCAGCATGCACAGGGCCCTCACAGGTCTACCCCAGGTCCTTTGTTCATATATTACAACTTCTAGTTTAGCCTTTTTATAGGACTCCTGAGTGTATGGATGAGTAGATCTCTATTTCTTAGGCCTCCTCATGGGCTCTTTTCCTTTTGTTTCTGTATTGTCCAATTCCAATGTGTTAGGTTTTGTTTTATCTTATTTTATTATTATCACTTGGAAGTCTTTTTTTTTTTTAATGAGAAACAGGAAGGGAGTGGATCTGAATAGGAGGGGAGGTGAGGAGGACTCGGGAGAAGAAGAGGGAGAGGAAACAATAATCAGGATATATTATGTGAGAAACAAACAAACAAAAACAACCTATTTTAAATAAGAGGAAAAATAAAAAGAAACAAGGACTGAATTAGTGGTTGCCAAGGCTTTGGATAACTGAAAGGAAAGACAAGGGTGTGGCTATAACAGCGGTCCAAGAAACTTTTGTGTCATGGAACTGTTTGTTCAGTGTCCTGCCTGTGGTGGTGCATCCTCAAACCTAGCATAGAATTAAGCACAACCATACAAACACACAAGTGTATAAGCAAAACTTGAGAAACCTTCCCAAATGTGTGGATTGCAGCAATGTCTGTTTTTTGGTTGACATACTATATGACTGTTTAATAATTTGTTACCATTGGTAAACCAGAGGGTCAAAACCACATCACTGTATTGTTTCTTTTCTTTTCTTTCTTTATTTTCCAAGACAGGGTTTCTCTGTGTAGCTTCGGCTGTCCTGGAACTCACTCTGTAGACCAGGCTGGCCTCAAACTCACAGAGATCCACCCACCTCTGCCTCTCTAGTGTTGGGATTAGAGGTGTGTGCCACCACTGCCCAGCTACTGTATTGTTTCTTATGACTCCATGTGAAACTGTAATTATTTCAATAAATTTCTACATAAAGTAGAGATGCAAAGCATCATGGCAATTGCCAGGGTATAAAGTTAGTAATGAAACCTTGTCAGGTCCAAAGTCATGTTTCAAAAGCTTTAGGTCCTACCAATATTTTTAATCTGCTGAACTACTTTGCCACATTTTATAAGCCAAAGGTTTATAAGTATAAAGTAATGTAATGTGGTAAGGAAATTCTCAGAAGGCTATTCAACTATCCAAAGAAGATGATGTCATCTTATCACCATAATGCTGGTTAAGAGTTGAGAAGACCACCCCCACTTCTCTGAAAGGGTTAGAGGATGCTTAGAATGCAGTGATGTCTTGAAACACACTGTACATCCTAACTTGGGACTCAAAAGGCCCTTAATTCTCTCTGTGTCCATACATGTATGTAGGTGCATGTGCGTGTATGTGCATCTGGAGACAAGAGGTCCACATAAGGTGTCTTTCTCAATCACTTCACCTTATTTTTGATATGGAATCTCTCAGTTACTGAACCCAGAGCTCACCTTTGACTAGAGTGGCTGAACAAAAGCCCCAAAGCCCCCAGGATCCTCCCACCTATACTTCCTAGTAGTGGAATTAAATACACATGCAGCTTTAACTCACTTCTTATGTGGGTCCTGGAGATCTGAACTATAGTCCTTATACTTGTGGGAAAAACAACTGGGCCACTTCTCAGCCCTAGTTTATATTCTTAAATAATTCTGTGTCCAAGGTAAATTTTGTGAAAAACAGATTCCTGGGTTCTCCCTTTAGATTTGCATCGAATTCTGGAATTTTCTCATCTAATAATAAAATAAGAAATCCAGCACATTCTAACCTACCTGGAATTACCTATCAGAGTGAACTCGTGAGTTTATTAACTAACAAATTCTTTTGAGAACAGTTGCTTTGTTCAGGCGAGAGTCTAACTTTTGTTCTGATGACACAATGGGTTTTATAGAAAGCTGTTTCGATACTCGAAGGTCTGGGTCAAGTTCCTTTATGGTTGGAGGGAGAGAAAGAAGCTGTGAAAGTATAAAGCCTCCAGTTCTCCTTCTCCAATCACAACTCATCAAAGAGCCTTCTGCACAAGGAGATCAAAGTCTTCACAGAGGAGAAGTTGAAAGCCTCGGCTGCTGTAATTCTGGGGCAGAGGTGCTTGGATATAAATGAGTCCTAACTGTGGGTTTGGGGGGACCCTGCGATGTAGAAATGTAAACACAGATGTCGGGCCTTTCATCCCCACTGTGTAAACATACCAGCTGCCAAGGGAAGAGAGAGAAACCCTTCAGAATTGCCTGCATTTTTTGCCATCTAGAGCATAAAAATTGGCTTCACGCTTGAATTTGCACCAGCAACGCGAAGCACTGTTGACCAGAGGAGGGGCTGAACGATGAAGCCAGACATCCCCTGGCTGAGTGGCTTTTCTTTCTAGGACACATCCCGAGCTTGCCATTCTCTAGCACACGTGCCTGTGTCAGAAGAAAATAGATGTGGTGGCAGAGCCCTTTGGCCAAATCACCTCCTCGCGGATGGAGCTCCTCAAAAGCATGTATCCATCTGCTTAGAGTTCACTGAGACTCATACTCCAGATTTAGGGAAATGGAAGACTCAAGCTCTTCTGAATCTTTGAAGGAAAACTAAATGGTTTCCAGTACAAGAGGATATGATTATTCCAGTCCATGAATACTTGGAGGGCCAAAACTGATTTAGCCACACCCAAACCACATCAGACCTTTTCTCACACTATAAATTTTTTTCAAAAAAAAAGAAAAAGAAACCATGAAAGGAACTATTTCTGAAGAGTAAATTAAATGTGCAAGAAAAATATAATGGGAAATATATTTCTAAACAAAACACTTTAGTCCATGGAGAAATGTGTCTTCAATTACATCTCAAGCTAGCATGCCAACTTGCACATGCAAGTAAGTCCTGTCATTTCTACAGAGCCTCAGTTCCAACTGGCCCAGAGAATAGAAACAGAAGCAAATCATTTTCATTAGTGAAAAGATTTTCTCAAAATATTATAGTACTCAATCAAATACCTACCAGCAGCAGTTATGCTTTTTCTGTATTGACAACACACATCACCCCCAAAAGACAAAGTGAATCAGAAACTAAGAAGCAGTTCTTGAGTGTGGGCATAGTCGACAGAAGTCACTGTCGCACAGGATACACTGTTACTAACAAAATGTATCACTTAACAAATGGCCTATATGGCGTATTGTAAGGGATTTCCATCAGGGATTTGTCTACCATTTTCTTATTAAGAACAGGTCAGCTAGCCTGGCTGTACATTATAGAACAGCAAATGGGTTCAGGATAAGTGCTTCACAGGTATTAGGAATTTTATCTACTGCCATTTGCCTTATAAAATACTATTTTCTGTAGTCAGGATATAAACTAAAGTAATGTACAGTATACTGTCAAGTTGTCCCCTGCTATTTAAGCTTGTTAAGCTTGTTAGATGCACACTCTTGGAGCAAGGCAGGCTTCCCACCCCAGGATCCAACATGTTCAAGTCCTCTCCAAAGTCTCCCCTCCGTGAAGATGATGGTCCCCCCAACTCTGTGACAGGGCTGAAAGAGAACAACCAACATCCCAAGACTAAGACCCCAGTGTGTCCTTGAGAATAGCTATAAAGTAAACGATTTCCAAAAGAGTTACCATTATTTATCCCATGCTATAAAATTCCTGTAGTGGGTACAGGATGCCAGAGTTCAGCTATGGGAAGTATCTTGTACTCATTACCAGGTGAGTTCAAGGAGGCTGTCCATAAATCCATTTGTTAGTTTAAAAGATCACAAAAATCCATTTGCATACTCTTTCCATTTGCTTACACTCCTTCCTTTGTATATGCTTGGGTGGGGGCATTCATGCATGTCGGTGCAAAAGTGGGTGCCCATGCCTAAGTGGAGTGCAGGCACGGTGATTAGAGGATAAACTGTGATGTCAGTTCTCAGATGCCTTCCTTCTTTCTTTTGAGGCAGGGTCTTTCATTGGCCTGGACTTCATCACTAGGGTGCAGTGCTCTGCGTGGTTCCTAGAATAACACACATTTACTCAGGACTTCACCTGTTCCCTACAATAGAGTATCTAAACAGTACCAATATGTGAAAGGAGAGAACTCAAGAGGCCCTATAAAATACCCAATACAACAGCCATTTAAACTCAGAGGCCCTATAAAACACCCAAGCCTGCAGCCATTTAGTGGACCTCTAGCCTTAGGCTTCTACCATCCTGGATGTATAAAGCTGTTCCTTCCCTTTCTCCATGATGTGGACTTCTGTCTTTCCTAGTTGCTCAATTGTTTGTTTGTTTATTAACCACCATTACAAAATTCTTGTTCACATATTTATGTGTCGTTCAAATGAGCTGAAATGACTGTTCACAGGTTTATATGCCATCTGCATGCTGCAAAATGTCTGTCAATGAGGTGTCAACCACTTGTCTCATACTGTAGTGATATATTGTGAACTCTAATAAACTTGCCTGGGGATCAGAGGACAGAACCAGTCACTAGATTAAACATAGAGGCCAGACAGTGGTGGCACACACCTTAATCCTATCACTCAGGAGACAGAGATCTGTCTGGATCTCTGTGAGTTCAAGGCCATACTGGAAACAGCCAGGCAGTGGTGGCACACACCTTGAATCCCAGTACTGGGAGGCACACACACCTTTAATCCCAGGAAGTGATGTCTGGGCAGAGAAAGGTATATAAGGCATGAGGAAACAGGAACTCTCTCTCTTGAGGCTGAGGATTTCATAGAGGTAAGAACATGGCTAGCTTGTTCTGTTTCTCTGATCTTTCAGCTTTCACTCCAATATCTGGCTCTGGTTTTTTTTTAATTAAAAGAATCTTTTAAGATTCGTGTTATACCATACTTCCCCTCTATGCCAATCTGCTGATGTTGACCAGTAACGGTTTCCAACCCTGAAGCTTCTGTCCACACTTCTACAGTTTCCCTAGCTCCTGGAACTGACAGGTAAGCAGTGCCTAGACCACCATCCCCAGATCCACATTCCTAATCAAACTAACTCCAAATATGAAAATCTCACCACAGAAACAAAGAAACTCCAAGACAACATGTCTTCTCTAAAATTGATGAATTCCATAATAAAAGATCCCAATGAGAACAATCTTGAAAAACTTCCAGACATAGAATTCAAAATAAAGAGTATATAACTGGTGAGGTGGCTTGGAGTTTGCCATCACTTTCTAGTTTTGCAGAGGACCTGGGTTTGGTTCTCAGCACCTACATGACAGTTAACAGCTATCTGTAACTTTAGTTTCAGGGGACTCAGTGCCTCTCTTCTGACATCAGCAGGCTTCTGTTAACACACACACACACACACACACACACACACACACAAAGTAAGTATCTAAGAAAAGGATTATAAATATGTCCAAATGAAGAAGACATGAAACAAAGTGATGAATGAAATAAGGAAGTCAATATAAGATAAGAAAATGAAATTCAATAAAGAGATAGATTTGCTAAAGATAAGCCAAACTGAGATGAAACTGGAAATTAAACCCTTAATAAGCCAAATAAAAATCTCACCTCTCACCAGAAAGCCTCATGAACAGAATAGATTGTGTGGGAAACAATATTGTGGCTGGAAGAGAAGGTAGAGGTATTGGTTCACTCAGTAGGTCAAGAATAAATTTACAAAAGTCCATGATCATAACATGGAAGAGCTCTGGAACATCATGAAAAGACCTAACCTTTGTATTATGGACGCAGAAGAAGAAGGATGTAAAGGCAGAGACAATGTTTTCAGTATCAGAGAGGAACTGTTTTTATATGTGGATGAAGAGATGCCCATCTAGGCATAAGAGGCATACAGGATTCCAGAAAAGTAACTTTCCACAGCATCTTATAGTTAAAACATTAAAAACACAGAATAAAGAAAGGGCATTGAGCCGGGCGGTGGTGGCACACGCCTTTAATCCCAGCACTCGGGAGGCAGAGGCAGGCAGATCTCTGTGAGTTCGAGGCCAGCCTGGGCTACCAAGTGAGTTCCAGGAAAGGCGCAAAGCTACACAGAGAAACCCTGTCTCGAAAAACCAAAAAAAAAAAAAAAAAAAAAAGAAAAAAAAAAGAAAGGGCATTGAACTCTACAAGAAAGAAAGGCCGTTACTTATAAAGGCAAGCCCATTAGAATAACACCTGATCATTCAGAAACTTTTGAAGGCTGAAGGGCCTGGAAAGGTGTATTCCAAGTTCTGAAAGATCACAGCTGTCAACCAAGACCATTATATCCAACAAAGCTATCTGTTAGAAGTGAGGGAGAAATAAAGCAGATTGAAGGAGTTTAAGACCAGCAAGCCAGCTCTACATAGCACACTGGAAGGAACATTTCACTCTTAAGAGAAGCACAAACAGAGCCAAAAACTCACAGGGAATATATGAACAATTACAGCATAACCCATCAACAGAGGTCAAATATAACAACACAGAATCAACAAATGGCCAGACGGTGGTGGTGCACGCTGCTTTTAATCCTAGCACCCAGGGAGGCAGAGGCAGGCGAATCTCTGTGAGTTAGAAGTCAGCCTGGTCTACAGAGCTTATTCCAGGAAAGCCAGAGCTACACTGAGAAACCCTTTCTCAAAACCGCCCCTCCCCCCAAATAAAGAATCAACAAATGACAGGAATTAACACACTTTAGTAACTCCAAATATTAATAATTTCTATTTATCAGATGAAAAGATAAACTAGCAGATTAAATCAAAAAAAGAGATTCATCTTTTGCTGCTTTCAAGAAATGTACCTTACTATTAATAATAGGCACTAACTTAGGGTAAAAGGATAATAAAAGGTACTCCCAACAAACTGAGAACTAAAAAATCAAGCAGGTACAGCTATTTAAATATTTGACAAAAGGAACTTCAAATCAAACTAGCCAAAAACAATGAGGAAGTTCACTTCATACTCCTCAACAAAACAATACACCAGGATTATATTATAATTCTAAAATTATACTCACATAACATTCCAAATTTCATTAAAATATTTACTATGTGACACAACAGATTAATCCCCAAAACAGTGCTAGTAAGGAACTGATACCCAACACTCACCAATAGACAGGTCACCTGGACAAGAACTAAACTCAAACACTGGAGCTGAGGACACCATAAGTCAAGAAGACAGTGGAATCGAAAGCATATCCCACCCAAACACCAACAAAGTCTGCTCAGCACCCCGTGGAACTTCCTCCAACTGTCCAAAACACTGAGACACAAAGAAAATCTCAGTGAATATAGGAAAATTAAGACAAATATATAAAATGATGGACTATAATAGAAGACCCCAAAATAAATCCACACAGGCATGGGATTTATGCCTATAAAATATGTATATATGTACATATATATAGCATATATTTATACATATATAGGCTAAGGGTTTTAAAATCGTGTATGCGGTGTGTGTGTGTGTGTGTGTGTGTGTGTGTGTGTGTGTGTGTGTGTATAAGTCATGAAATAGAAATGGTATCATGAGAATGACAGAAGATACGTTAAGTGATATGGGAAAAGGAGAAAGAAATGAAATAGTGTAGGCAGAAAACCAGGCAGAGGTAGACATGGCACAGGGAAGGACAGTGGGGAAAAGGATGAATTAGAACAGGGGGAATGACACATATGTGTGGAAATGCCATCATGAAAATCATTTCTTTGTGTGTTAAGTTTCATAATTCATAAGACATAAAATTTTAAAGAGAAAGAAAACA
Organism: Peromyscus aztecus; assembly: GCA_902168405.1. Lineage (NCBI taxonomy): Eukaryota > Metazoa > Chordata > Mammalia > Rodentia > Cricetidae > Peromyscus > Peromyscus aztecus. The sequence goes on along the minus strand of CABHPQ010175171.1, from coordinate 15,458 downwards.
AGTTGATGGGACACAGCTTGTGTTCTAAAGTTATCTCCTGCAAACTAGCCTTCGTGAGCAAAGAGTGTGAAGGAACACACATGGCTTTTGAATGGGTCGTAGACAGGGTACGCTTAATCTTTATGCCCATTGGCTGTAATCTAGTGACATGCCACCGTATTAACCAGTGCAAGTAGAAACAATCTCTGTTAGGGGAGCTCTGGGATTTTAAGTGCCTGGTGATTTCTCTGTCTTTTTCTGGGTGTGCATAGTATTTCAATGTATCCTCTTTTCTTAGTCTTCCAGTTTTCTACATCTTTGGGTTTTGTTTTTTTTTTTTCTGTGCTTCATTCCAAAAACATATTTTTTGGCACATTTTAAAAAGAGTTACCTTGTAATTAGCTAAAGCCCTCTAGTTAAGACTGTAATTTTGATGGCTTATTGTTAATTGCTAGAAAGTTTTATATTTCAAATCAATAAATTTTTGAAATTTTCTGTGCCCCAAATACATCGCAAAGTTTTGTTGTGTTTAAATAATAACTATGGTTTTAAAATAATCCTGATGTAGGAAGCTTTTGTTACCTGTTTAAGCTGAATTTCATTTCTTTCAGCATTCACTTGTGGTTCCTTATGTCTTCCTATATTGTATCCTATGGTAAAGGCAAGTTCCCCAGAGGATACTGTGCTTGCCCTGAAGCCTGCAAGCACAGCAACCTGAAGCTCCTTTAAGCCAACATTGTATCTTTGGAATTTGGTTTTGTTTTGGATCGGGTAAGTTGTGTCCATTCGGGTTCCTAAGGTTTGGGGGCTTTGCATTAAATTATTATTTCTCCGGGTGACCTTTGTCTTCTATTTAGAACTAAGATTCTTTCCTTACAGTCTCTTGAAGAAAAGGCACAGAGGTGATGAATGTTTATTTTTAGTGCACTTGTAGGGAGACTCTGGTACCCACAGTAATCTTGTGATTGTCATCCGGGTGGAAACTCGAGTTCATGGAGCTTGGTGTTCAGCATTTCAGGGAAAAGATGCCTTTGGTGCTCTGTTTCTGTTTCTGAGCTTCTGTTTTATTTATTTTGAGGCTTAACTGGTTTCTTCACTGAAATACATTTTTTTAAATGAGAATTTTAAAAACATCCTATTCAATATCTCTTGTTTCCAGTGAGATGAGTGGGCCACTTGGATGTTTTATCCACCTTTCTGCAGGGAAAGGTCATTCCTATCTTCTGGCATGCTCTGTTTTTTGCTTTGTTTCATATTTTTGTACACTGTGAAGATGTATCTTTGTCAAGGCACTTACTGACTGGTTTAATAAAAGAGCCAATAGCTAGGCAGGAAGAGGTTAGGCAGAAGAGCCAAACTGAGAGGACAAGGGGGGAAAGAAGGGTGGAGTCATGGGGAGTCACCAGGAGATAGGGAGAGAAGAAAGATAAACATGAAAAAAGCTATCAACACATGGTAGAGCATAGATAGAAGTATTGGTTTGTTTAAGTTGTAAGCGTTAGTAAGCAACAAGCCTAAGCCATCAGTCAAGCATTTATAATTAATATTAAGTCTGTGCATTGGGGAGCTGGTAGTCCCGACAAAACACTCTGCCTATGTGTATATGTGTTTGTATAAAATTTCTTCTTAGAAACTTCCCTAGCCCCTGCTTTCCTGTGTGTTGTTATATATTAAAAAGCATTCTCATTTTAGTGTTTACCACACAACATTGAAGTTTCCAATTTGTCCATTCCTAGTTTTGAGAGAGGAAGGCTCATGCATATCTCATTATTCTCTCATCATACTCTCAGTGATGACTAGAATGGTTTCTGATGGGTAAGTGAATTAAATTTTCACTGAATTCATAAACAAATACCTAATTTAACCTCTTCCTTGTTTGTTTTATGTTTCTTTGAAGGGCTCTTGGATGTTTCCTGTGATTGATTGACTTACGTCAACTCAGTTTTAGTCTGGCTAAGAATTAGGATGTTTTAGCCTTGTGACAGCATAAGAGAAATGAATTGGTTCACATCCAATAAGTGTAAATATGCTTATTATGTACTTCTGTCATCAACAACTGGCCTTTAAATCATAGCATAGCTATTATTTAATTTTCAGGTAATCTTTGAAGTATTTTATTAATATTGATATAACTGGTGATTTGAAGCTTCAATTATATGGCTAGATACTTTAGAAGAATTTAGAAAAAATTAAGTAGTATTTTACCTGCTAAATCTCTATTTCATTGCTCATTAGAGACCCCAGGAACAATGTCCCCAAGCTGGGATGGCGGTTACCCTTCCATGTGGCCCGCTGTCTATCAAGGGACATACACTGTTTTCACCCTCTAGAGTGGGCCAGGCTTGCTGCCAGTTTCTGTATTCTTTGTGGCTTGTTCTCATGCATGTCAGGCTTCCAGTTTCCTCTTTAGTTACCTCAGTGTGAGATACAGTTAGGAAAGATCAAGGCAGCCATTTCAATTGTCTTCTGGAGAACACTGTTTACAAAGGCTTACAGGCCACAATGTTCTGATTAAACACTTAATTAGGCATAATAAAAATATTGCCAGTTTTAAATAATTGATTCACTCATTAGCTTAATATGCTAATGATAGAGCCTTGTGAATAGGAAATGGAATGAAATTTAGCCTCTGAGAAAAATGGGTTGAAATTAGATTTTTACGCAAAGATTTCTTGAAGTAAATTGCCAGCTTCCAATAGATAGGAGCCATCTTACCACTGTTTCAATCACTGCTTGGCCTTCTAGTGGCTAAACTGTTTACAAATAAAAGCACTCAAGTTTGACCTCCCTGTGTATTTACTTTGGAAATTGCTTTAGACCTTAGGACTTAACTGAAAGTCTTCTGCACTCAAAGCAGGATGGTCTCTGTCCAGATTGCAGCTGTACTTCCTCCCTGGAGCATATGAAATGCTTAGTACACATATATTTCATTTAACATTTTCCCCCTCATAGTACAGATTTTTTTTATTAAGAGATTTTCTATTCGTTTTACATATCAACCACAGATGCCCCTGTCCTCCCTCCTCCCATCCCCCAGCCTTCCCCCCCAACCCACCCCCATTCCCACCTCCTCCAAGGCAAGGTCTTCCATGGGGAGTCAGGAGAGCCTGGTACATTCAATTGAGGCAGGTCCACGCATTTTTAAGCACAGAGTAGCATAGTGAATTACCAAACACCCTGCACTCAGTTTACTCACAAACCATTCTGGTTTTAGCCAGGCCTTCCTCACATATTTTTAATCAAATTACACATTGTGTCATTTCACACGTAAGCGTTTTGCTACATATTCCTGAAACATAATGAATCATAAAAATATAGCTTAAAGTTACCACATCTTAAAAATTAGTAATATTCAATAAATAATAATCTAATCTATAGTCCTGTTTCATGTGAGCAATTATCTTGCAAATGTCATAAATTTTAAATGTGTTAAAATTTGTTGTTTGAATTAGAATGCAAATGATACCCAAATATTACATTTTACTCACAATTCTTTAAATTGTCTCTTAACCGGAGAACTGCTCTTGTATACAAGATTTCTGCTGAAACTAGATGTGCCTGATAGAATTATTAAAGTCTAGATGTTGGTGGCTCTATCCTTGTGGGATCTGAATCTAGAAACATCATCAGATCCAGGTGCTGATGGCATTTTGAGCCATAAGTATATTCAAACATGCTTTGGGAGTTCTAAGTTGTGCCAGATTATCACGAACTTTTAACAAGGAAACCACGCAAGTACAGTGCATTGATGTGGTAAGGCATCTTTTTCAACCTAATACAAGTTCACTTTTTCAGTTTAAACAAGAAAGTTGCCTGGGCATTGGTCCACAAGCACAGGCAGTGTTCTGTCATTGGCAAGGATTGTAGATATATGTTTGCATTATTTTAACCAAAACAATTGTCTGCATTACTGAATCTTCATTACATTTTTATCCTTATCTGTTCCATTACCCAACTGCCCACCCAAGCCCTGCCTCTCTCCTGCTGCCTCTCCACTAAAGCACCTGTTCTTCTTCCATAGCTCTTGTACTTCATAACCTCTCCCCCACCTTAAGAGCTCTCATTTCCTTCTCAGTGATGTCCCTTCTAATTTTATCACACACACACACACACACACACACACACACACACACACACACATACACACAAATCTGAGGTTTATGCATGAGGGAAAGTATGTCTATGTCTTTCTGACTCTGGCTTTGCTTTTCTTGGTCAGCACACTTTATCTCACACTCCTGGGATTTGCAGGAACAACGCAGACTGAAATGGTCTCAAAAGAAGATCTCTATTTTCTTCACTCTGCTTTATAGTATCTTTCTCTTTCTCATCTTTGCCATGGCTGTGCAGATACGATGCAAACTCTTAGCTCTAATCTTCAACGCTGTTCATGAGTACCATCAGTTTCCCTACAGCACACTAACTCCCTTGCTACATTGGTGATTCACAAAGGGTTAAAATTCGTCCACTTTCACATTAGTCTAATAGCATTTCTCCTAATCTCTTAATAGAGTAAATAAACCTACATATGCGTTGCAGATAACACTGCAAATTAGATCATTTCTCGTTTTTTTTTTCCCTAAAGAATCCTCTCTATGTATTACAAATTCTAACATACTTGTTAACAACTTCATCTCTGCCAGATACTCAAGTAAGTATGATATGGTCTCTGCATACAAGTTGCTCGTGTCTAAATCAACATCACACAGGAATCAATTCTCCAACTTACTACAAAACTGAAATCTATTGATAAATGTTAGTTGAACATTTATAAAGTACTACATAATAACAGCACATGGCACTACATAATCAATACGATATTTACAAACCAATATTTGCCTTTGAAACCACTACTATAAGGCCAGGCGGTGGTGGCTCACGCCTTTAATCCCAGCACTCGGGAGGCAGAGTCAGGCGGATCTCTGTGAGTTCAAGGCCAACCTGGTCTACAGAGCGAGGTCCAGGACAGGCACCAAAACTACACAAAGAAACCTGCCTCGAAAAACCAAAAAAAAAAAAAAACCCACTAACTGCTATAGTTTAAATAACTAAGTCTGCATATTTGAAAAGATGACTAAAACTCAAAAATATGACTGCACACAAAATATTAATAAGACAGCAGATACTGTGGAGAAACAAGAAGAAAGGCTGTGCTTAGAGGAAAAGACCTTAGAACTCAGGCTTCTAGGCCTAGGTAAAGTTTTTGGTGGACAAGGTGTTACCTATTGTCAGATACAGCTCACTTTATTATCTATATGACTTGGTTCATTTAGGATACTAATAAAAACACTTTAAACTGGAGACTAGGATCAACAGAGATATGTTTTTTCTCAGATCTTGAGCCTGGGAGGTCCAAGATCAAGGTGTCAGCAGATTCATTGCCTGATAAGGGTCTAGTTGTTGTTGTTCACAAATGTTTTTTTTCTTGCTCAGTTCTCACATTGTAGAAGGAGCAAACACAGTTTCTGGGGCATCCTTTACAAGCAACTAGACCTGCAGACAAGATTATTCTACCCTCTAGAGTCACTGTAGGGGAAGTTTCTCTGTGTCTTAGCAGCCACTCCCAAGTAACCATTTGGAGACTTATTATTAATTGTAAATGATTGGCTGATAGCTTAGGCTTGTTACATTTTAAATTAACCTGTATTTCTTATCTACCCTCTGCCAGTGGCAGTACCTTACTTCAACATGGCACATTCATCTTGCTTCTCTCTGTGTCTCTTGCAACTCCTCAGACTCTGCCCTTCTTCCTAGCATCCTCTGTGTCTGGTTGTCCCCCCTATAATCCCTGCCTGGCTATCGGCCAGCCAGCTCTTTTATTAAACCAATCAGAAGGCGCCTTGGCAAAGATACACCTCCACAGTGTACAAAAAGACGATGCCTTAACGAGCCACAGATGAGCACCCTACCCTAGTGGAGTGGATGGGTACTCTACCCTCACTGACCAGTCTCTTCTCAGGAACCCATCTAAAGACATCATCTTTGGGATTAGAGTTTCAACAGAGGAGTTATAGGCAGACATCAGCATTCAGTTCACTCAGGTGTACTTCTAAGAATCACCACAGCTGACAATGAACACGAAGATGACATTAGTGGCTGTGCTCATGAAGACAACAGGCATGAGGAGCACACAAGCAGTGCTGACATGTGGCAGTGATGACTTCACTATAAATGAAATATGCTTTATAGAAGAAGCCTTTGTTGAAAGCATCCTCTATGTGTAGCAATATAATATGCATGTTAGATAGCACTATAGTATAATGATTTGATATAGTTTTAAGTAAGAGAAAAAGTTTCAGGTTACCAAACCTCTCTGTGCAGATTTGTAATAAAAATCATTTTTTTCTAAGTGGGTCAATGTGACAAATGTATTCAGTGACTAGTCATGCCTAATTCCTGTTGTAATAATGGTGAATAATGAGTACTGAAAGAGGATCAAGGCTTTTTTCTTTCTAGTTTTCATGGTGGCTATGTAGATTCAACTTTCTGTGTACTGAAGTAGCAAGAATATTTTTCATTCCCAAACAATCCAACTTGTGTTTGTCTTTTGAGGTAACAATTGTGAAAGAAGCCATTTAAAGTGATTTATTTAATCATCTATTTTAATGTGTATGTGTGTAGGCCTGAGCATATGTATTTTCACCACATTTATGCAGTGTAGATCTCTGCAGAGGCCAGAAGGGGTTCAGTTCCCAGATGCTGAAGTAACAGGTTATGGTAGTTTGAATATAATTGACCCCCAAATCTCAAAGAGAGTGGCATTCTTAGGAGGCATGGCTTTGTTGGATGGGTGTGGCCTTATTGAAAGAAGTGTGTCACTGTGGGGGTGGGCTTTGAGGTTTCCTATGCTCAGGATACCTCCCAGTGTCTCAGTCAACTTCCTGTTGCCTGCAAGATGTAGGACTTTCAGCTATTCCCCCAGCGTTACATCTGCCTACACGCTGCCATGCTCCACCTTGATGACAATGGACTGAACCTCTGAAACTGTAAGCCACCACCTCCATTACGTGTTTTTAATCAAAACAGTTGCCGTGGTCATGGTATCTTTTCACAGCAATAGAAACCCTAGCTAAGACACAGGTGGTTGTGAGTCACCCAGTGTGACGCTGGGGACTGAACGTGGGTCCTCTGCAATTGCAGCAAGTGCTCTTAACTGCTGAGCTATCTCCCCAGCCCTGAAAGAAGACTTTTTATACTTTTTTACTCTACTAGCCTGGACTTCATCTGTATCAGTCAGTGAGAATTATCTTCTAATTTCAGTACACCGAACCAATACTAATTCAAATGGAAGTACCATGGTGACTTTTTTCTTGCATTACTTCAATGGCTTAATAAATTTGTTCCTTTAGTGAAACATCAACATAGCTGTAAACTGATGTTAATCAGGCATGACTGGAGTTTCAGAACATGCTTTAGTTGGATACGGTACACAGAGGGGTAAAGCACAGATAATTCAGTGCTTTCTCCACAGATTTTCTTCCCGTTGTTATTGTCCCATTTCACTTTCCTAAGCTTAGCTAATGGACTGATTTGCGCAGATGTCTTTCTCTACTACCTTGGATTAGAAAATCAGTGTGCATATTTATAAGCACCATTAAGATGATGTTGACAATGCATTTATATATCTAAACTCACCGGAGCATACACACACACACACACACACACACACACACATACACACACACACACACACACACACACACACACACACCCTACTTGCTTTTCATGAAAGACTGCCATTTTACTCTTAAGCTTTAGGAAAACTGAAGGCATGAAGCCAAGTGTGTTCTTAGTTTCAACCAGTAGAGGCTTGAGCTTAACATGAGGTCTGGAAAGCAAATGCAGTGACCTTTAAAGGAATCAAGAAGAAGCTATTTCCAGGATATTACTAAATGCTACATTTTAAAGGTTCTAACCTTATTCGATATAGCTGTATAATATCAGAAAACCCTTGTGAAGGAAGGGTCTGCATCTGTCCCATAGTACAAGCCACTTACAGGAGAGATGGGGAAAGTTATTACTTTCCAACTTGCACACAGCAAAGTTCAACACAGCTCCTTTTGTGGCTTGCTGCATGAAAATAGGGTCTAAAGATTGTTTGAAGAATTGGAAGCTTCTTGACCTAGCAAAAATTATAAAGCTTTCCGCAAATAACAACAGCTATAACATTGTGCCAAGCATCTCATGTCCCTAGTACATATATACTGCACCTCTCACAGTCCATGTCAGCCAGCAAGACTGACCCTCGATGAGCTTGTGACATTAATTCTATTCATTCTTCCAGTCAATTAATAATATTTGATCTACAACACAGAGAATACAAATAAAGAAGAGGTCTATGGGAGATAATTTTTTATTGAAAGATGCCTTAAATAATTTTTGAACCCCAAGGCAAAGGATTTCCATTATGAAGATCTCTTGGGTTAATTTGTAACAGCAGCAACAACAACAAAAACAGTGAGTCTGTAAAGGAATTTTTTTAACAGTTATTAAAGTTCCCAGGATTAGAATGAGAGATGGAGAAAGGGAGGGAGAGAGAGAGGAAAGGAGGAACAGAGAAAGACAGAGACAGAGATAAAAGACTGACTTTGATAACACTGGTAATACTGATTCTCTATGGTATGCTCTATAAAACATTGACACTTGACCACACTCTTGTGTGGTTAATTATTCTTGATCATATTGCAGTTTACAGATTGAAAATAAAGATTTCAGCAGGTCAATGCAGTGAATGCTTTTCTGACTCTGACTGCAGAACCCACATTCATAGAAGGAGTAAGTTGCCAATTGTCTCATGAGTGTAGGATTTACAAGTCAGTCAAGCACAGTAAAGCATCGGGTGGGGCCCTCATAGTCATAATTATGTGTAGTTCACCTTTATGCAAACTCAAAACAGTAGCAAATCATACTGGTTATCTATGAATCACATCGTGCATAAAAATATATTATACTGATTATCTTACATAACTAGACTCTTGTGGCAGACTGAAAATTTTGTTTGTTTTTAAAGTAGACTGGAAAATCCGTTTCAACCTGGTTAGCATAAAATTGGCTTTAGGTATTAATTGGTTTTCCACACCTAGAACTGAAAGGCTAAGCCCACAAGCAGAAACCAACTCTGTGACACTTATGATATCCTGAGTTTTCCAGCGAAACAGAATATTCTTAGGGCTCTACTGAGGTCAGAAAAACAATTGTGTAACAGTTCTGAAACCTTTACTTACAAACCAAAGCCCCAGGCAAAGAAACTAATCCATACACTGAAAAATAAATAAGGCTGGACTTGGAAGGGAATCAAATAGTTAAAGGTGGCGTGCAAGCCGAATTGGAAAGTGAGTTCCGTTGTCAAAACAAGGAGAGGAAAAACTGGGAAACTCAGCAGTAAAATGTTCAATTAAGAAGTTGCTTAAAGCCAAAGATTTTACCAATGATTCCCTTGTGACTTGGGACACTATGGTTCCAAGTGTCCTCGATTGTGTGACATGAAACCTGAACTCTGTTAGCAAAGGCTGTCTACTAATAGCATCAACTACTGAAGAGTCAAGCTATTCTCGTTGAGAGTCCTTAGCATGAAACAGAACACACACTGATTTTCAGTGTGACCCAGCATCACAGGAAGTCAGATGTTACGTTTTGTAGTGTTCCCATGGTATATTTTCTGCAGCCTGAGACATGAAACGATGAACCTGGGAAAGCTGAAGCCAGTGAAGTCCTCCATACTGGCCCATCTTAAATGATCTGTTACTTAGTCTTGGCAACTCTTTGTTCTCCCACAGTTAGTAGAGCAACCTTCATGTATAAGATGGTTGTATTTACTAATAACTCAGCAAAGGTAACCAAATGCAATTATAATAAAGAACACACATGACAAGTTCACGATTCATCTCACATTCTCAGGATTCTCTACAGGAACAGAACACACACACACACATATAAATGAAGATGTAATATGTATATGAACATGAACATATGAATTGATTGAGTCTTCTTTAAAATAGTAACAACATCAGAATCACACCTGAGAGCTGAGGACCCAGTAGAGACTCAGTCCCTGAGACTTGAGTGCCTTGGTGGTTTAACTAGTGCCACCCTGGCTGTCTCTACTGGAGAAGGGTCTGACAGGTAGTCCAGGAGAAGGGTCTGACAGGTAATTCATGCCAGGAGGCTGGGTGTCTCAGCAGTCCCAGTCTAACACCAGAAATCTGAAGGGTTAGTGGAGAGCCACTGGTCCCTAGTCCATGCTGGAAGCCTGGAAACACTGGTTCTGATATTAATGAAGGAATGAGCAGCAGTGATAGGATAAATCAACTTAGTGGCAAGAGGGAAACCAAGCCAGCAACGGGTGAGATGATCTTCCTTCTGCTATACCCTTTCCATCTGGGCTGGTACCAGAATGTGCAGCCCACAATCAGGATAGGTCTTCCCACAACAATCAAAATCACCTGGATATTTCTTCACACCTAACCAGGTGTTAATGATGCTTGGAGAAGGAGAGACATTAACTCTGGTGCTGTACTGGTAAGGTACCTGTGCTCCTGCAGACAACCCCTTGCTGAGCTGCTGAGAGCAATCTCAATGCCATAGGGTCACCAAAACTGAACAACTAAGCAGAGGGGCCTTAGGAGGACTAGTTGAGGTAAGGAGAGGGCTAAATGGGAGTAGGAGAGGGCATGGCAGGGCAATGGAGAGTAAATGTAATCAAAATGTATTATATGCATAGGTGAAGACATCATAATGAAGCACACCCACCATATGTAATTAATATATAGTAATAGAATGTTTTTAAAGCTTACATTTCAGGATGGTAGATCCAAGCTATTTGCATATTGACTAGAGTACTAAAACATTTTATTTGATTACTTGAAATTGTAGGTATGATGTTAGCTGATTTTCATTGTGCTCAGAAAGACGTTTTATTCACTGTTTTTAACCACTCATTGTAAGTATCTTTTTCTCTAACAGCTGCCAAACTTATATATTGAGAGTCTCCCCTCCAGCCTATTTATCTGGACATCAGGCCAAAAAGGGACATGCTCAGTGTGGACATCGGAGCCATAGTCCTGTGATTCACAGTATCTTTCAGCCCTGACTCAAGATCAGGAGATACATTGGTGGCTGTCGCTGGTTCTCTGTATATAAACAGCATAAGGATGGACACCGAGGAGCAGGGTTTTTTTTTTTTTAAATCATCAAGGTTATGCTCTTCCTTGTTGCACAAAGTTACTGTAACTTCACTTCTGACCCCAGTATGCCACCACCAGTCTAACAATGGCACTTGCCTCATGCACACAGGCACACACACACACACACACACACACACACACACACACACACACACAGCATTATCTAAATGGGGGAATCTTAGGTAGTGTGCGTTTTCAGAAATAAAAAATAAAAAATAAGTTGCTGGGTTATTTTACCTATTTAAGGCAGAATTTGCCAAAAGCTGATATAACTATACAAAAAAAAAAACCCAAGAAACCAAAAACAAAAACAAAAACAAAAATCAAAAACCAACTTCCCTCTCTGTTGAGGACAGCAGCTTCCACTGTGCCCATGAGATATGATACCCCACCCCAGCACAGGCCAATCACAGTATGGGACATTTGAAAGGTGCCATCTGCTAGCTCTTATTTCCAAACAAAATATTAAGGATATTGCCTTAGTTTTACATACTTCTTGGAAGTAGAGTGATTTATAACTTATATAAATATTTATACCTCATTATCTGTAATGAAAAATACTTATTTTGATGTCTGACTAGGATAGCTGCATGAATAATAAAGTCAATATCTAACTTTGATAATAAACTTAATTAACTTTCTACTTAAAATATTATTCGAGGTCCATTAAAACATCATTTATCAGAAAATATTATAACAGTTTGTAGTATGATTTAATAAATCACTCAGTGTTATATGTTGCACAAGATTGATGATTTTGAGCACACTGAGACACTGCCAAAATCAATGGCATCATTTGGCATATTCAAATATTCTACAAAAGTCCTTCTTCTAAAACCTTTGAATAATTTTGTTGACATCTTTATCATAGTAAGACAGAGTATTCAGATAGAACGGTAGCACATTTGTGATTCTAGTGCTTAGAAAGTGGAGGCTGGAGGAACTTATGTGTATTTGTTTAATATATGTCTAAGTTTTTTAAATTAAAAACACACACAATTATATTCAGCCTTATCCCAGAAGGAAAATGAAAATAGGCAGCTAGGAGAGAGGTAGGTTTCTAACATGGTACACACTCAGGTACAGCTCTGGGTGCATATTTCCTCTTGTGACAGAAAGATATTATCATTAAAGCCTGCAGAGCCAGCTGTTCACATCACATAATTCAAATTATTCTTTATCAAACTTTATGGATTCTACAGATTCATTTCATTTTCTGAAAACTTGGAAGGTTGAGTGCTTATCACCCAATTGATAAACATCTGTTACTCTGCTCTGACCAATAAGCTATATGGAGCTTGTTTTCTGAAATAATAAAATGGGTCATAAAGAAGTGAAACTCAGGGAAATGCTTAGGGGGAAAGATTTGTTGTTGTTTATTTGTTTCCCTATTTTGTTGTTTTAAAATGCAACGGGGAAGACAAGGCCCACTGAGTTAGTCCGCTGTGATCCATCACTGGGAATCAAAGCAGAAGGTCCCAGATTTCATCAGATCTTTAAAATAAAGATGTGCAAACTAGAAAGAAGACGTTGAACAAACATAGGTAATGGAAAGTTGAGCTTAATGCAAAGGAGAGCAATGTGACTAGATAGAAGAATCGGTCAGACGCTGCAGCTCAGAAGAGACAGATGATGAAATGCTTGAACTCTGTGGAAAACCTCAAGGCATCAGAGGACTCGGGAGGAAAGGACCCAGGACTCACCTGGCTACAGACTCAATATAGCCTGCCATTCTGCGATTCATTCACTAAGTGTTCTGCCAGGAAATCTGCTAGAATCAGGAGGTATCTGTTCTAGTCATCATCATTTTAGGCATCTTTACACAGAAAATAAGACACATGAGTTTCCTACTTTGATGGAATTTACAGAGATGCACATATACCATATATGCTTATAATGCCAGCTGCTGATAGTGTTAGGAAGAAAATGGTAGCAAAGTAGGGAACATGGGTGGGCTGCACTTCCAAGAGAATCATCTAGTGAGCACCCCCTAAGCAGGTGGCATCTCAATGTTAATAAACTTGAGGTAAAGAGGTAAGTGTGCAAGTATAGAGAGAATATTTCAGGCACAGAAGACAGTAGGTCAAAACCCCTGCGTAAGGGAGGAGGTTGATATGTTTAAGGAACAAAAAGATGACAGCCTGGAAAATTAGCTCGGTAGTTAAGAGTGCTTGCTGCTGCTCTTGCAGAGGACCAGAGTTCAGTTCCCAGAAACCACATTGGGTGTCTCAAGGCTCTATAACTCCAGCTCCAGGAGAGCTGACATTTTCTTCTGGAATTCAGGTATCCCTTCATGCAAGTACTTTCAAGTGTGCATGTACGCATACACACATATACAAATAAAAATAAACTAGATCACAAGAAATGATGGTGGAGGTACAAATTTGCTTCTATACTAGCGTTTATTATCTATATATTCCCCAAACACCATTTTGTATGACAATAATATACACAATAAAGCTATTCAAAAGAAACAAAAGAAGGAATAGTCTACAGAGGAATGAAGTGAAGAGGGCAGTCTTACCTTCAGGGCAAGACACTTACTATTCAGGATTGTTATGATACAGGAAAATGGGATTAGATGATGCTAATTTGGCTATCCTTGCTTGGAATATAATGCTGGATGTCCTGGGTACCAATAGTGATAGCAGACATGTGTTTGCTTGATATGACATGGCAGGGCAATGTCATCATCTGCAAAGTTCAAGGTTAAGGACTGAAATAAAATTACAAAAATAAATCAAAACTAAGGATATATGAAGCAACCTTATAAAAACCCATTATTTGATTACATTAGATTCAAAGTATAGTCTTTAAAAAGAGTTTGGATCAAAACCCCTTCACGGACAGTCAGTGCTAGTCTTAGAAGATGTATGTTGTTAAATGAATGCCACAGTGTCAGGACAGGATATCTCCCTAGAGTTATTGGTCAGGGAGCCCCCAGGGGTCTCCATAACGGTACAGGATCTTTTCATTGCACTAAGTTACTCACTGTGGTAAAAATATATTGCTAAAGACACCACATACTTGGGTGTCTTCAAGGGTTATACTAAATCCAACATTGCTTCACCATAAAAGCCATGGAGAGACTAGGGAAGGAGGGACCATACCTCAATATAAAATACAGAAAACCCACAGTCAACATCATATTGTCTGGAGAAAAACCTCACAGCATTCTCATGCAGATCAGGAACAAGACAAGAGTGTCTATTCCACTCCTAATCTATTGAAGGACTATAGGTCCTAGAGCAAGAAAACAGAGCAGAAAATAAAGGGATTACAAATAGGAAAATAAGCAAGGTATTCCTTAATGTAGATGATATGATTCCATACTTGGGACCCTAAAGACTCCTCCAAAAAACTATTAGAGTTGAATATTTTCAGCAAAGTGGGAGAATACAAAATTCACAAATATTGGTAGTTTTCCTACATCCCAACGACTGAAAAAAGAAATCAAGGAAGTAATCCCATTCATAACACAAAGAGAGAGAGAGAGAGAGAGAGAGAGAGAGAGAGAGAGAGAGACAGACAGACAGACAGACAGACAGACAGACAGACAAATACACACACACACATACATATATATAATAAAATAGATTATTGGGAATAGACTTAACCAAAGAAATAAAAACCTCAACAATGAAATCTTTAAGGCCCTGGAGAAAGAAGTAGATAGAGATACTGGAAGATGGAAAGACCTCCCATGCTAATGGATGTAAAGAATTAATCTTGTGAAAACAGTCACCCTACCAAAAGCAATGTACAGATTCGGTGTAATCTCAATCAAATTTCTAAGGTCATTTTTCACAGATGCAAAAATTAATCCAAAAATATAGGTGGATCAACAAAAGCCCAAGGAAAGCCAAAGCAATCCTAAACAAAAGGAATCCTTGTGGGAGGCATTACCATACCTAATTTGAATTTATACCACAGAATCATAGGAATGAACACAGCATGTGCCAGCACCAAAACAGACATAGAGTCCAGTGAATGAAACTGAGGACACAGACATAAGTCCACACAACTACAGTTACCTGATTTTGACAAAGGTACAAAAATGTATATTTGATTAAGGGTAGTATCTGCAACAAATGATGTGGTATAAACTGGATCACTACATGTAGAAGAAGGAAACCAGATACTATTTTTCATGCTGGCCGCACAAAACTCAATCCCAAAATGAATCAATCAATAGTTAAAATGCATATAAGCTGGCCACATACTGAGAGATTCAACAGTCAACGAATAAAAAACTTGCTTAGTCAAAATTCAAGGATTAAAAGTGGGGTACTAGCC